>CAVNYN010283271.1:0-49142 GCA_963692815.1 Nyctanthes arbor-tristis | reverse complement strand
CCGGCCAACACCCACTGCCCAAAAACTCTATCAACACCCAAGAAGAATACAATCTTCACTGACCGACAGGCACAAATACACACCCTGATTCATACATATACACACACAATACCCATAGTATAGATTGGAAAATTTATACGTTCATAGACCCAAGAAAATACAGTATACATAGTACATATATAGATAGGGTACAATTACACATGGCCATCATCACCGCCGGTTGGGCCACTGTTGCCACGCCGGAATTCTAGCAACCCAATCCACCACCGCTCTTCCGATCTGCCACACCAAGCCAACCCACACAACACCACAGCTGCCGTCGGCGAATCTAGCGATGGCTACGCCCTTGAGTAGCCAAGCCCCGACTGGCGACCCCAGCGCTCACTGGAACTGTGATCCCCAAATCCGGAGCCCCACGCTCCGCCCTTGTCGCGCGAACCCGAGCCGAGATCCTCCAATCTCGAGGCCAGGCTGTCTTGGCCAGTAGCGTTCCTCTCTACCGGCTGAGACCTCGACCAAACCTAGTCCGACCACCCATCGATCAACCTCTTTCACCGTTGGCCAGAAATCCCTTTTGTTGGGTTTGTGGTCAAAAATAATCCAAAGTTGAAAAGGAAAAGGAAAGGGAAAGAAGAAGAATCCTAGGAGGGAAAGAAGAAGAAATCATAGAAGGATTGCCTTGTCTTCCAAGGAAACGAAGCCTATAAATAGAGATGTTTTCTTCTTCTTTTATACACAAGTGGTACAAGCGAGTTGAGAGAAAAATTAGTGAGTCTAGCACCTTGAAGAGTTTTCTTGTAACTCTTTGTGGTTTGTTCAAAGGGTAGAAAATTAGGTGTGATAAAACTCAGGGTGCCACTTAGGTCGGGTCAGAGAGTCTTTGTGAAGAAAAATAGTAGCTTAGCGTCTTGGGATTTCTTTAATTCTTCGCGGGTTAGGCAAATGGTAGAAATTGGTAGATGCTGTAAAGCTTGGTATATTTTTCTTGTTGTACTTGGGGTATGAGTTTTGGCGAGTGAAAATTCTGTATGGTAGTAGCGACTTTAATCATATAGTGGAAAGCTTTGATAGTCCGTAAATTTGTCTTCGTTCTTTTATTTTTCCCTTGTCTCATCAAATTCCTTAAACAACGATCCTGCGGGTGTAATCGGGGGATCTACATTAATTCCCAACACCTTTCGCCGGCGTGTCGGTCGCACACCACTTTGGTTGAAAAACCCAACTCCCAAATCCTTTCTGCTTCTCTCGGTCGACTGAGCGAGAATTGGGGTTATATTTTGTTAATTTTGCACTCAGGGTCCCTATGTTTCCAGAAATTTTGAAATTCAGTCCGCAGATTTCTAGTTTTATTTAGTTCACTCCCACGGCTTTCAATTTGGTCAAACAGGGATTTTAACTTTCGGTTTTATGGATTTAGCCCTAAAGTTTGGCATCCACCTTTTTAGTCCGAGACCTAAACTATTTCAAAGTTTCAATTTAGTCCCTAAAGTTTATTTCCCTTTTTATAAAGTATTATTTCTTTCATACTAAAATTTTTACAAAGGTTGCCCAGCTTACAAGTTTAAGGTAGTCTCATGTTTCTAGAAAGAGTTATTTTCAAAAGTATGCGCAAAATTAATTCATCTGTTCTATCAGCATGCATGTGAATATGTGATTTATATGTTTATTATATGCATGAGCTTATCTGCTTTATGCTTAAGACGAGACAAGACGAGACGAGAATATTTATGAGATGCATGCAATACTTGATTACTATGCGCTAGTATTTACTTGCTTTATAGCATGAGAAGAGAGTCGGAAACCTGCATTTATCATACGATGTTTGTTTTCGAATAAAGAATTATTTTGAGACATTCATGAAGTTGCATGTTTATATGTATATTTGTGGTATAAGTTAATTAATTTGTGATGAGACTACTGAGTATTTCTTTGAAATACTCATCCTTTCAAATTACAACATTTTGCAGGTTCAGAATCAGAGGAGAGGCATCGAGCAATGGTGGCATCAAATTTAGAATTTATTTTGGAATAAATTAAATATTTTTACCAGTTCGTGAATATTTTTGAATTACTTATTCTTTGACATTAATAAGTTCTTTTTCTCAGGATATTATTTTTCCAAGTTTATTATTCCGCATATTTTTACCCGCTATTAATTACTTATTTTAAAAAGAAAGAAAATATTGTTAACGTCCTGAGTGCTCAGAATTTGGGGCATTACAACTATTATTTTTTAGTCTCTGTTATGTGGCACATGAAGGCCCAATCAATTCTACCACTGGTTCTACCGAACTAGATAATAATAGTAGAGATATACCAATTGTTAATCCCACTGCTGTAGCCATAAATTTAGAAGTTCCTAAAGCTACTATTGGAGGTTTAATTTCCCTCAGTGCCTCGAGCCCAATTCCATTTAAGCTGGCCAAGGACGAAATTAATTACGGATCATGGAAATCTCATATGGAAAATCTTCTGTTTGGTTATGGTTTACTTGGCTTTATTGATGGTTCAAATCCCTGCCCGGCCAGAACCGATCCACATTATACTCTTTAGTGCCGAAAAGATCGACTAGTTTTACTTGGTATACAGTCAACTGTTACAAGTTGGGTAAGTCCAGCAATAAATCTTTGTTCTACATCTACTGAAGCATGGCAAAAATTAGAGACAAGCTATGCAAATAAATCTCCCACAAGGATGATGTCACTTCTCTCGTCCCTTATGATGATTAAAGAGGAAGGCGCAGTGGCTACATATACGAATATAATGAGAACCATCACAGATGACTTGGCTAATTTGGGTCATCCTCTAGATGTTGCCTAGCTGCTGTCATATGTTTTAAATGGACTTGGAGATGAGTTCAAAGAACTAGTTGCGGCTGTTAGAATGCGTGATACTCAGATTACCTTTGAAGACTTATATGATAAACTTTTCCGATAAAGAATTACGTCGTGAATCAGGTGAACTCAAAGAAGATAATCCTCAAATCACAGCACAATACATGCAAAGGAGAACAAATTATCATGGCCGTGGCAGAGGTCGTGAAGGAAATAATAACAACAGGTTTTTTGGTGATCAGAATCAGAACAGGTACGCTAACAATTATTCACAGATGTCTTATCAGTCACAAGCTGGCTGTGGACGTTCTTCACAGCTTGGTTGCGAATTCAGCTCTTCACCCATTGGATACTTCTCTTCTAATCAGTACTCAGTTGGATCTCTAAATGGTCTCAATCATGTCCAGCCTGATTCCTCTCTTGTAATCTGTCAATTATAGATCACCTGAGCGCAGTGCAAAAACTTGTTGAAGTCGTGGATTACCTTCCTCTCCCATCACACGACCTCAAGCATTGTGCCTGATAATAATTCTACCCATTCCAATAACACATCATATTTCTTTAGATCTTGAAAATTTGTCCACGTATTCAGACTACGTGGGTAATGAAGACATTGTTGTTGGTAACAGTAAACGAGTTTCTATTTCCTATATTGGCACCTCTAAAGTCAATTCTCCTTCTAGCTCCTTTCTATTACATGATGTATTATGTGCCCTTATGATAGAACGTAACTTGATATCTGTTGCTCAATTTTGCCAGCAAAATAACACCTCAATTGAATTTTTTTCCTTTTTCTTTTGTTGTGAAGGATCTGAATACAGGGGCATCCTTGGCAAGCGGCAGGAGTAAGCACAATCTATATGAAAGGCACTTGTCTTCTCCCTCTTCCAAGAAATCTCTGTCAGCCTTAATAGCCAACTCCTCTGATTTGTAGCATCAACGACTTGGTCACCTGTCTTCTCTCATTCAAAAAACTATTTTAGACAGGAATAATATTTTAGTTATGCCTTCCAATAAGCCGTGTGACTTTTTCCTATGCAGTAAGAGCCACAAATTGGCCTTTTATAAATCTTCAATTAGTTGTGATAAACCTCTTCAAGTTTTATATTCTGATGTTTGGAGTCCATCACTTGTGTTATCTTATGACAAGTTTCGTTACTATGTGGCTTTTGTCAATTATTTCACAAAGTATACTTGGTTACCCTTTGAAGCATAAATCTGATGTCACATCAGCATTTGAACAATTCAAACCGTTGGTGGAAAAAATTTTTTTCCTACTAAAATACAAACTCTTTACACAGATGGAGGCTGTGAATATGTTGGTTTATCCCACTACCTATCTGCTAATGGCATTCAACATTTAACTTCACCACCATACACACCTGAACATGTGGGCTAGGCTGAACGACAACATAGACATGTAGTAGAAACCGAAATAACTTTGCTTCATAATGCTTGGGTCCCTCTTCAATTCTAGACATATGCATTCATGCGATGCTGTCTATTTAATTAACAGAATGCCATTATCTCAAATACATCCCTTGTCACCATATGAGAAATTATTTGGGACCCTTCCTTCATATTCGTCACTTTGAGTTTTTGGGTGTCTGTGTTATCCGTGGTTACGGCCTTACAACAAGCATAAGTTAGAAACACGATCCTGTCCTTGTGTATTTCTGGGTTTTTCTATTCCATATCATGCTTTTATATGTTTCGATCCTAAATCCCACAAGATTTTTATTTCCCGTCATGTTGTCTTTTTTGAGCATTTGTTTCCCTACAAAATGAGTAACTCATCATCTCTCGATTACAATATTGTGGCTCACTATTTTTCTTCTTCCTCCAAGCCTCCACATGTAGGTCCTTCATCTTCCCAGCCTTCAGAAATCGGTCCTCTAGGTTCTCCTTCAGTTATGCCTATGCGGCCGTCCACTCTACCTCCTACTGTTGTTCCGACCGTGCCTCTAGATGCTCCTGCTTCATCTCCTTCACTGATAAACTCCTCTCCTTCTTCATTGTCCTCTTCTTCTTTAGTTTCTTCTACTAACTCTTCCCAAGTAGCTTCCTCTCTTCCACTACCATCTCCCAACCCTGCTGCCCCTTATGTCACGCCTACAATGCCGGCAACTTCCTCACCCTCTTCTATCCCGCATCGACTAGTAACCCGTGCTCAAAATAAAATCTTTAAACCAAAATTTTTTTTTGATTACTCCACATCCTTTTCCGCAGATTACACCCAAACCGAGCCCTCCACATTTATACAAGCTTCTAAATGTGCTCATTGGCGTCAGGCTATGGATGATGAAATTTTTTCTTTTAACCATAATAGAACTTGGTGTAGCGACCAAAAATTTTAATATTATAAATTTTACAATTTCAAATTCTTAAGTCGCGTCGCTACCGATTTCCTTGAATTTAATTCTTTAACTTAATTTAATTATACATAATAAAGATTTATCTTAATTAAGAATTTGTTTATTTATTTAGTTATTTACCATTTAATTAACCGTCTAAATAAGTTAACATAATTAACATTTTACAAATTTTCTTTTATTCATTAGCCAATTCCTACAAAATTACTTAGTTTCATTCCAATTACTTAGTTCTTAATTCAATTTGTTATATTTAAAAAGAAGCATTTAAAATTTTGCCACAAATTGTAGTACTCATTCAACTCTCCATCCTCATGAAACCCTATGCCAAAATGATATGTATAAATAACTTCCCGAGCCCTCATTCCCAATCTCAGCTAATCAGCGGCAACCCAAGGTTCTCCACCTCTCTTCCTCCTCCCCAACGTCCCTCCCTCTTCCTCACTGCCTGAGAGCAACTTCAACATACACTTACATTACCTTCATCAATAATCACTCATAAATTTCAAAGAAAGGATTCAACAATACATCACACACACTGATTCATCCTTCCAAACCCATTTCAACATTCAACAGATTCATATAGGAAAAGAAAATTCCCACCCACTTGAACACTGGCTTACAACATACACACTGCCTTGTTTGCCAACAACAAGCACTTCACAAATCTTCAATTTTGATGTATTTTATTTGTAAAACAGTTGGAAAGAAAGAAAATGGAACCACATTCTTGGCAATACCACCACCACCGTGCGCTACCACCACCACCACTGCTGCCTATACCTCGGCCAACACCACCACCATTTCACCCAAAACTCCACTCTTTCAACTCACCACACAACTATAAACTAAGCCCAAGCCTTTACCAACACGTTTGCACAAAAATTTTGGTCCATTTTTCCTATCAAGGGGATAAATCCTAAAATTTTCAGCCCAGTTTTACCCCAATCTCTGCCACGCTTGTGCCCCAAAATCGCCATGTGCCATGGGCGTCGCGCCGGGGGGCTGAGAGCCGTGCCTGGAGCGGCTTCACCCTGCCGGGAAGGGGAGGGGGCGAAGTCCAACAGCCTCCCATCCCCTCATTGCTCTCTGTTTCCACCGAATGAATAAGGGAGCAAAGAGAGTAATTTTATGCATTATTTTGCTATTTAAATTTCAGCCCCAATGTTTTGGCTTGTTTCATTTAAACGCTAATGTTTCGATTTTAGTTTAAGTAAGCATGCAAGTTTCTGATTGGGTTACTTTTGGCCCTTGAAATTTTAGATCCCTTTCAGATGGGTCCAAAACCTTGCGTTTTGTTTATTTTAGCCCATAAAGTTTTATTTTCAATTATTTTAGTCTCTTATTTTGGAGATTCTTCCAAATTAGTTTTGAAAGTTTATATGAGTTTAATTTTAGTTTATGTTTAAACTTTATTCATTTAAACCCATAAATTAGTTTATATTTATTTTTAATTAAAGCTCTATTTTCGTTAAATATGAAATTTAATGACTTTAGGTATTTAAATTCTAATTTTTGGGATTATTGAATTTTATGAATTTATAAATTAGTTTAAATAAATCCATTTATTTTTATACCTAAATTTTGGTTAATTATTGATTTTCTAGTTTTTCTTAACTTTTGGATATTAATCATATTAGGCACTACACCCTTAAGCATTTCATACAATTATTTTATTATAACTTAGTTTAAAGATAATTCCTTTTATAAATAGCTCATTTCACCAAAAAAATCCTAATTTGAATTTTATATTCTTTTATAGTGAGGAGTGAAGAATAAAGTGAGTAAGCCCTGCCCATTAGCTCGACTCGGTGGAATTTTGAGGCAGACTCCCTTCTATAGATATTTTTCTAAAAAAATGGTGATAATATTAATTAGTTGTTCTATGAATTGCATATGGATTTGTGATTTATATTCTTATATGTTATTTACATGAGCTTAATTGCTTTATGCTTGAGACAGATGAGACTTTTACATATATTTTACTGCTATGCACACATTTTGCATACATGCTTTGATGTTACTATGCGCGCTAGTATTTTATATGCCTTAGGGTATGAGACGAGAGTCAGAAATCTGCATTTACCATACGATGCTTGTTTTTGAGCAGAGACTATTTGAGACTTATGAGATGTGAATTGCATTTTTATATGTATGTTTATAGTATAAATTGGTTAATATTACTCTGAGTCTACTGAGTATTTCTCTGAGATACGCATCCCATTCAAAATTAATATTTTACAGATTTAGAGTAAGAGGAGACGCTTTGAGCAGTGATGTCTTTCAAAATAAATTAAATTTGCTTTACTTTGAATGACTTGAACTTTGTTTAAGTACTTGGAAACTTTTGATGTCATGTGAAACTGTTGACTATCACTGACAAATTATCTTTTATATTGTCACTTCTGAATCTAGTTATTTTCCGCTTTATATCCACTCTTGTTTCATTTTGATTTATTTTATTTAAAAGAGAAAAAAATTTATTGACGTCTCGAGCACCGGGAACCCGGGGCGTTACACTCAGACTCTATTGCCACACTCTCCATCTCAGAATGTTATTGGATGTCATTGGGTTTATAAAATAAAACGACATCCCGATGGTTTTATTGCTCGGTATAAGGCTCGTCTTTTGGCCAAAGGATTTCACCAAAGGCCTGGCATTGATTTTACCGAGACCTTTAATCCGGTTATCAAACCTGCCACTATTCGTTTGGTATTATCTCTTGCTATTAGTCGGGGTTGACACTTGCACCAATTGGATTTTAATAATGCATTCCTTCAAGGAAACTTGACTGACTGTGTCTATATAGAACAACCTCCTGGGTATTATGATGCATCCTCTCCTCATTTTGTCTTTTAGTTGCACAAGGCCATCTACGGCCTTCATCAAGTGCCACGGGCATGGTATTATGAGCTTTATAGCTTTCTCCTTGATTATGGCTTCCGCAATTCCCGTAGTGATGTTTCTCTATTTCTTTACTCTTCCGGTTCAGTTACTTTATTTCTCTTGGTCTATGTTGATGATATTATTCTCACTGGTAGTTCTTCTACTACCCTCACACAATTTATTACTCAGTTATCATCCAGGTTTTCCAATAAAAATCTTGGCTCACTAGCTTATTTTCTTGGTGTTGAGGCCTTTCGCACCAAGCAAGGGTTATTTTTGTCTCAAACTAAATATATCTTAGAACTTCTGTAGAGGACGAACAAGCATACTTGTAACGCTGTCAGTACTGATTTTCTTCAGCTTTCTAATGGTTCTCCTTCTCACGATTCTACAGAGTTTCGTCGTGTTTTGGGCTCTCTTCAGTATCTCTCTTTGACTTGCCCTGATATTTTTCTGTTAATAAATTGGCACAATTTATGCATTTTCCCTCTCTTAAACATTGGCTTGCTGTAAAACGGGTGCTTCGTTATCTTCAAGGTGCTGCTCATTATGGTCTGTTCCTCTCTTCTGACTCTTCATTGTCTCTTTATGGATTTGTTGATGCTGATTAGGCCGGTGATGCTGATACTCGCCATTCCATCTCCACCTACATAATTTTCCTTGGTCGTAATCCCATTAGCTCAAGTTCTAAAAAACAGTCTACCGTTGCTCGTTCTTCTACTAATGCTGAATATAGGGTTGTTGCTTCTGCTACTACTGAGATTAATTGGATTCATAATCTTCTTCAGGTACTTCTAGTGTCTCTTCCTCACTCGCCTACTATTTATTGTGATAGTGTTGGTGCTACTTATCTATGCTTCAATCCGGTCCTTCATTCCCGTATGAAGTATATTGTTATCGATTTTCACTTTGTTCGTGATCAAGTTGCTAATAATGCTTCGTGTTACTCATGTACATAGTAGTGATCAACTGGCTAATTCTCCTACCAAGTCTTTGGCTCGTACTCCCTTTGTGCTCTATCAGACCAACCTTAGCGTCCTTCCTGAACCCTTGCGCTTGCGGACGCGTATTGAGGATATTCCGGATCGTAAAGGCAAAAATCAAGACTTGAGATAGTTTCCGTATTTACTATTGTGTTGTACTATATTTAAAGGCACTAGAATATTCTGTAATCAGTGTAATATTGGTATTACTTGGTCGATACTCGATTGTAACTCTATAAGTTGTATGTCACTCATTCAATAATATTATTCGAGCCCTAAAACTCTTCAATATGTACATATATTAATATCAGAGAATCTTCCGATCTTACCTATGGACTTGGGGAAATCCTTGGGTAATTTCTTCTTCAAATGCTTTTCTTGTTTCTGGCCGAGGCACCACCATTCTTAGGCAATTTACTTTTGAGCTTTAGGCTTCTTTTGTGCCAAAGCTTTTGCTATTGCAAGAGATTTCTCGGTGGTAGATTCCTTTCAGCCCATGCTTCCTCTACCTTAGGTGCCATATCTTCTATCCTTTCCTTTGAAGATGTGGGAATTTTGGCTGCTGTTTGATTAATTTTAATTGGTTTTATAGAAATTGAGTAAAAAAATATGTGAAAAAAATTGCTTGTAGTCAAAGATGTATTGTAAAATGTGAATGGAATAATAAAAGTGAGTGGTTAGACTAAAAACTGATCCGTGTTGTAACCGTCTGTGCGAGTTACAAATTAAATAAACTGTTCTACAAAATAGGCAAAAATAAAAATAATAGCGTATAAATAAATAGAATCTATTCTAGGGTGCCAAAATTGAGATTCTAGTTTTCAGAATCTTAGTAGCATTTATATATATAATATATATATATATATATATATATATATAGATATAAATGTGAGAACATTTCACATGTGGCGTGAAATTAATGAAAGTCCTACGATGTAGGCGTATGAGGCCGCCCTTCCGAATCCTTTCTCAACTATGACATAGGTATACAATGCTTTTCTTTTTTTATACAAATATATCTAATATTGGTTAATCTAACATAAATGAAATAGAAAAAAGGTTAATTATTTTTTTCTAATACAATACAGAGCATACTCCATTCAATATATTTGTTAAAAAAATTATTTTAATATAGGTCATATCAAATTAGATTAAACTTAGTCTCGCAGCAATAGATGAATTTTCTAGTTTTGCATTATTCAAAAAGAAAAATGACACACTATAACAGAATAGACAAAAAAAAAAAAAAGGAAATATGCGTCGGTTTATTTAAAAAGCGACGCGCAAAGACAAGACAGTGGTATTTTTGAAAATTTCGGCTAAACAATAGGCGTTTGCTCCTCAAGGAAACTGACGTTTATAGCCCTCACTAAATAATAAGCATCCGTTCTTGATGAACTGACGCCTATAATCAAACAATAGGCGTCGGTTCCTATAGAAGAACCGATGCTTGAAAATTTGAAATTTAAACACTATAGGCGTTGGCTCCTTCATAGAAACCAACACCTATAGTTTCAACTCCAGATTTCAATTAAATTTGAAAAAAAAATTCAAAAAATTAAATTTTCCACTCTAGGCGTCGGTTCCTCCATAGGAAGCGACGCCTATAGTGGCCAAAATTTTTTTAATTTTTTTGTCATTAATGCACGGCAACTTTAGGGAATGGGCTTTGGTTCTTCTATAGGAACCGACGCCTATAGTGGTGCATTTTTCTATAAAATCTTCTCTTTTACAAGATGCGTTATTGATTCCAAACCAAAGAAAAATATATGGCTTGCTCTTCATCTCTCAAAACCCTCAACTCTTTTCATGTTTTGTCTATGGAAACTATTACATATTCTTCCTCCTCCTTTAGTTCCATGAAATGAAAGCCCTACTCAGAACTTTCATTCTACTCGACCGGTGAGAAAAAGGGTACCGGAGGTGAGGAGAATCCCAGCAACGAAATCAACAGGTAGCTGCTTTGTTCATCTAGAACTACTATGAGAAGTTCAAGTTGGAGAAACAAGATAGAAATATGAGATTTATAGTGAAAAGTTTTTGTCATTAGATTTAAGTTTGGCTTCCTTCGAAGATGAATTAGATATGAAAAGTTTTAGAAGTGTGTCATTTAGATGCCAATATGTTTTCTTTAGAGCCATTATTTCTCTTTATGGTGGTCGAAGCTTGTTGAGCATTTTGTATTTTTTTACGCATTCTATTTATTGTATGGATAAAATTATTAGAACACCGAATAAGTGTGTTTATTATACTTGCTGAGATTCTACGACTAAAAAAAGGGGGTAGAAGAGGTGTCGGTTGCTACTTTACAACCGGCGCCTAAAGTTAATAATAGGCGTCAGTTGTATAGTAACAACCGGCGTCTATTCTTTATTTGATTTAAATTTTTTTTTTAAGTAGACTTTAGGAGTCGTTGTAAAAGTTAACTTTAGGTGTCGGCTAGTAGCCGATACGTATACTTTGAGAATGGGCATCTCCTGCATAGACGTCTACATCACAATCGACACCTATTCATCATTACAACTGAAGCTATTATGCTTTTTTGTTGTAGTGACGGTAGATCAAATTCAAGGCTATTAATCTCTATGTTTGTATGTAGGGATTCTGTATATGCAGGCAATGTGAATATTCAAGACCTATTGTGTCTTAATTGGATTTTTTTCTTGGGACATTAGTGTCTTAATTGGATTGATATATATATATATATCATCATCATCATCATCACCACTATGTAAACTAATAATTAATGCCATGAATTAATTTGCGACATGAGTGATTGCTTTTTATCAGAATTTGCATTGCACAAAACGAAAAAGAAAACTAACTATTAGAATGTTTATCACGAAACAAATAAATATGATAGATAATATTCAAATCAGTTGAGTATGAATTATATACATAGTAATTAATCCAATTCAATACTTATAAAATGACAAAAATATCTTATTCACAAGGAGTGTATGGAAGTGTAATATTATATAGATATATTCGTAGTTACCAGAATGGTTTTAGGACGAAAATAAAAAAAAGAAAATTTGACATTACAAAATTAGGAAAATAATTGCAGCTTATATGATAAAGTTGTTAGCTCTTAAAAAGTCGGGAAGGCGTAATTTTTTGCAGCAAAGAAAATGAAAAATAATTAGTTAAGTAAGCAAAGTGCATTTTTTAAAAAATAAAAAGAATAGTGATTACTAAGCTGGAATGTAAATATGTAGATAGTTGATCATTTTGAAGGAAATAAAAAAAGGAAATTATTGTAGAAAAGAAAATTCGTGCAAGGAAAAAATAGATAGTGGATAGTTAATATAGATAGAAAGTGGAGAGTTACTTGAAAAAACACCTATAAAAATAAAGAGTTGAGAGTTGGAGGCAAAAAAGAAAAAAGAAAATTAATGTAAGGAAAACAAAATAGATAGTGGTTAGTTAATATAAATAGAAAGTGAAGAGTTGTTTGAAAAAAGAATGGTAGAAATAAAAAGTTGGAAGTTGGACAAAAAATATGCTACAAGCAAATGAATGGAGAAAAAAAGAAAAGAAAAATTAAAAAAAACCGAGATTCCAGAATTAGAAATGGAAGGGAAGCTGACTTTAGAATCTCAGTAGCATTTAACAATATATAGATATATAGATTATATATTTATGTATTCTTATTTATTATTTTTTGTTGTTCGTTGGCAATCTCAAATCTAACTTTTGTTATTTGAAGTGAAGAATAATTTTGTAAGTTTGAATTATCACTTTTTATATTTTTTATTAAACAATTTATCACTTTTTCACTTATATATATATATATATATATATTTGTATGTATGTATTCTCGTTTTCACACGCTCTAATATTCTTGTTTTTATACTTAAATAAAGTTAGTCTTTGAGATGGATTTTATGCCCTCATACATGAATTTGTATCACTTATTTTGGTTGGCTTGATCTGCCTTTTATTATCAATATCACAATGCACGCATGCATTAACGTGAAAATAAATATTAGTATTTACTAAGGTTATATTAATCTACTTTGGAAATTGAATTTATTAGTCCTGCTAATTGCCCATTATCCATTTATATTTAGCTGACTAACAATTTGCCATAGAGATATATATCAACCAAATATTGCCTTATCGAGGACCGTAAGCTAATTTTATCTTATCTTTTCAAGAATGAGCACTCAAAGTTTGATGCATGTATATCACATTGTAATTATCACTACAAAAAATGTCGCTTGTATGGTAACTATTTCGCCGCTACAGGCCGATTTGTCGTCGCTATAATCCTATAGCGACAATTTTTAGTGACGACAGGTTTGCTACTATAAGCCCGTACCTTTAGCCTCTTAGCGATGACTACTGGACTTCTTGCGACGGCACTTATGTCGCCGCTATAGGCTATACTATTTTTTGGGCTACAAAAATTTTTGACCCGGCCCGGACTACCTGCCCCGCTCGGCCTCGACCCGACCCTTCTCCACCATAATTAATTGAGACATTATTTTGCCTCCGCAAGTACTCGAACCCGGGAGCTCCCCTTTCAACCCCAAGTGCGTCACCAATTGAGTTAAGGCAATTTTCAATACAATACTTGCACATAAAATATATGTTATAAAAATTACTACAACAATAGCGACAAACATGGTATCTATAGCAATGAAAAGTCGTTAGTATAGGGTTCAAGAAAGGCGGGAAATGTTCCCGCCAAACTTTATAGCGACGACTTTCATGTCGCCGTTATAACTGGGACTTGTCGCCGCTGTAGGTAGCACCTGTAAAGGAGACATCACATCCTGATGTCGCCACTACCGGTGTTACCCTACTGCGGACATCCAAAGCTGTAGCGACGAATTTCGAAATCGTCAGAAATTGTCGCCGATGTAGGCGACATTTCTTGTAGTGTATTACTATAATCATAGCTTTAATGTACTTATGAATAATAATTTCATTATTACTATAATTATTATTAACCTATATATCTATCTATAATTAATAGTTTATTTATCCCACTGAACATATGCACCAAATAGTACAGTAGAAGAGCCAAAGAAGTCGATCCACTGATTATTAGCAGAGCCACCATTGCTAAAACCAAGCTCGGCCTATTCTCCATCAATAGATTTTGCAGCAACCCTACTGATTCAAACACATCCGAATAATAATTGACATACCATTTCTTTTCCCCCTCCATCCAATTCCCTGGTGGCAGTGTTTGATTTCCTTCAACCATTTTTATTTTTTAAATTCTCATTCTGAGGACTATCATGTTTTCATCAACCAACCTTCTGCTTTGAAGCCACTTGTCACGGCCTGCAGTGTCTCTCTTCGCTGCATAAACTCGGTTGCAAATTCTCCCTTGTGGCTTTCGGGAAAATGGAAGTGGAAGAGATTGAAGAGAAGTGGAAATTCTTACTTTCATGAACATGATATAATTGATGTTTGATATAAGCAAGTTTTGTAGGGACGGGTGTTCGGTATTTATAGAAAGGGAGAAGTATAATAAAATAGAATGATTCAAAAGTTTGCGCATAAATGGGGTGGAATTTCGTGGGAAATTGCGGCTAAGGCTGAAGATGGAAATTATACTCGATGAAGATGAAGAATCATTCTTTTGTGAAATTCTTTGACTTTGGCTTCTTTTGTGTGCGCCATACATAAGGCAATATAGCAACAAAAAGTTACCCAGATTTGTCCATTCTTAGCCGGTGAAATTGATAGACAAAATACACTGCGGTGGATGTCAAAGTTTTGAAACTCTTGTCACCTAGTTTTGGGAGAAAAGATATACCACCACTTGCTAGTCGGTAGACATGTGGAAGTTACAAATAAAGTCAGTGATTGAATGGCGTAATTTTGTACTTATCTGAACTTTTAAACGAGACTATTTTTTCAAAGTAGAAGAAAAGAAAAGAGATGTTTTGTATTGAATTGTATGATATAAACAAAAAAAAAAGAAAAAAAGGTGGAAGTTCTTAAATTGAAGAATGAATAAAGTCAGAATGGTTGATTTTCTTCTTGTCATATATGATTTTGTTTTTGTAAAATATTACTAGGACAATTTGTGAGTGTATTGTGATCTACATATTTAACACATCATCACAAGTTAAATAATTGCTTGAATAACTTCACCTGTATGATAATCGAGTAGAAGTAAGTGGCTTATATTGACGAAACGCGACTACCCGCTTCTATTATGAATAAAAGAAAGTGAATGCTGGTTTGCTTGATTGTCTATAATAAATAAGATCTAGTAATGCTATTTATGATCGCCAATTGCGATCATTCCTATCATTAGATGGTGTTAAATGATAAGTTCAATATTAAATGGTGTGTAGATAATTATAAATACATGGAGACATTCAACATTTATGATCCAAAAAAAAATTCCATCTAGACTAGAGACCATTCTCCAATCTAAATAAATAACATTATTCAATCAGATACCCGATTCCCCTTCCCTCTCTCAATTCTACAACTCGTTCCCCTTCTCCAAATCTGGCATGCCATCGTTCCCATTGTTTGCAGCCACTGGAAAGTGTTGGGAATTAATGTAAATTCCCCAATTACACCCACAGGACCGTTATTCAAGGAATTTAATTGAGATAAGGAAAAATAAAAGAACGAAGACAAATTTAACGGAATATAAAAGCTTTCCACTATATGATTAAAGTCACTTACAACCATACAGAATTTTCACTCGCCAAACCAAACCCCCAAGTATTACAAGAAAAATATAACAAGCTTTATCGCATCTACCAATTTCTACCATTTGCCCAACCAGCAAGCAACACAAGAAACCTCAAGAAGCTAGGCTACTATTTTTCTTCACAAGACTCTCTGACCCGACCCAAGTGACACCGAGAAAATCACCCCGAGTTTTGCCACACCTAATTTTCTACCCTTCGACCAAACACAAAGAGTTACAAGAAAACTCTCAAGGTGCTAGACTCACCAATTTTTCTCTCAACTCACTTGTACTACTTGTGTATTAAAGAAGAAGAAAACATCTCTATTTATAGGCTTCGTTTCCTTGGAAGACAAGACAATCCTTCTATAATTTGGATTCATTTTCCTCCTAGAATTCTTCTTCTTTCCCTTTCCTTTTCCTTTTCAACTTTGGATTATTTTTGGCAACAAATCCAACAGAAAGCACGTCGTTGTCCTCACAACCCCATTGCAGGAAAAATTCCCCCATCGAAAGGCCCCCGACCGACGAAATTCAACCACAACCCACTGAAAATCAAAGACGGTCGGTAAAGCTCCCATTGTCGTTGCTGCTGCTGCTACAGTCTATGACCGCCATCCACTAGATGCCGTAAAGATCCCCCACCTTTTTTTTCAAACGGATTCATGTTTTCGTGTATTTGGATTTTTAGGTCTTTACCATTTCCTAAGATTTCTTGTTTTGGGGGAGGAGGGGGGTCATATTATGTAATCATTGCATAAGCATATCTCCAAGGGTTCTCCTATATTTGGGGGAAAACCTTTCCTCTAAATATAGGGGAACACCTTTTTTTCACTTATTTTAATTGAATAAGAAAATGAAATGATATATTTATTTAGTTAAAATTATACTTAATTTGTATATTAATGATAATTAGTCAAGTTTAAATAATTTACATCTCGAAATGAGTAAAATAAAGAACATCATTGGGAATAAAAGAAAATCTAACTTATTAAATAGCTCATTTTATAAAAAAATACGAATAAAGACAAATATTCAAGCCAATTCATTAACATACGCAAACTTAATTTTCACAATTACTATATTGCTCCCACAGATGTTCAATTAAGGCATCACGGGATGTATGGTGCGCTGCAATATCCCTAATTTGCTGATAGCGCTCAAGAAACCTTTCAAACCAAACTTCTTCGTCACATGCCAGCTCAACCTCTGGTGCTGAAGCATCCCTCCACTCTTGGATTGGGCATCAAGGTCATGCTCATCCTCGACAATCATGTTATGCAAGATAATACACGTTATCATTATATTTTTTAATACATGTTTGTCCCAGTAGTGTATAGGTCCTGTTACAATTGCAAACCTTGATTGTAAAACTCCAAAAACACGTTCTACATCTTTCTTACAACTTTCTTATTTAGTGACAAATAATTTCTTTTTTGGACCACGGCGATCGTGAATTGTTTGCACAATAGTCGATCACTTTGGGTGTATGCTGTTAGCTAGGTAATAACCTGTGTCATATTCTTTGCCTTGAATGACATAAAGAGTTGGAGGCGAAAAAGATGAGACATTTCCTACACATTAATTTCGTTATTTGATCCGGGTAACCCAAAGTGAGTATGCCATATCCATAGATTATAGTCAGTGACTGCCTCTAAGATAATAGTTAGGCTTCCGCTACGACCTGCATATTGTCTTGCCCAAGCAGTTAGACAATTTTTCCACCTCCAATGCAGACAATCTAAGCCCCTCAACATTCCAAGAAAACCCCATGTTCACTGATATAGAGTACTTCAGAAATATCGTTAGCGTTTGGTGATCTAAGGACTCGGGACTAAAAATCTCTATAACAGATCGATAAAATCACTTCATACTCTCAATTGGAGTCGATTCTCTAATTTTAATGAATTCATCAGTCGCATTTGTAGCTATGCCATAAATTAGTATTTGAAATACAGCACTTATTTTTTAAGGGGGAGACAAACCTAATTTACTTGTTGCATCCTTCTTTTGTGTAAAGTAATTGTCATGAACTTATATGGCCTGAACTATTCGTATGAATAGACTTCGGGACATATGAAATTGACGCCGAAATATCTCCATACGAAATCACGGAAACTCAGCAAAATAATCATTAAATAAGTTACGATTTGTAGCTTCTCGCTCATGGTTGATAGCAACGTGCCCTGGTACTGAGCCTCCATGCTTTGACATGATATTACGTTGGTAGTTAACATAATACACCAGGAGAAGATTGTTAGTGCTTCACATACGAACATTCGCTTCTGTTTCTACATCAATCATTTCAATCATTGAGGTGTAAATCTGTGGTTCACCTTCATTTTCATCATTAGAGTATGTAGAAGAGGAACCTTCAAAGTTAAAAGTTTATTTTTGTCAAATGTTAAAAGTAGGTGCTGTAGTAAATTGAAGGATAGACCATCCTTAAATAGAGGAAGATAGGTTTGTGGTAGGTGGCACATGGTAGGTAGGTGATATTAGTTTGTGGTAGGTAGTACATGTGGTGTGTAAATTAAAATCTGTTAAAAAATCTATTTCTTAGTTGTAACAGTAGACAAGGAAAATTACAACTTGCAATAGTGAAAAATCCAATAATGAAAATGAAAGTTCACATAGAATCACACTTTGCTAAGGGAAAAGCATACTTTGCAAAGAATCAAATTTTCCTGAGGGAATATCCAAACTTTACAGAAGGAAAATCAAACTTTGCATACGCAAAATCAAACTTTGCAGAAGGAATCGATCCCTCTGTAGTATCGAAGAGCAAAAGACTATTCACTTTGCAGATGGAATCAATTCTCTGCAAATTATGGAAGCAATAAGATCACTTTTTCCCATTGGAGTGACTATTCATACAAGTATTTGGAAAATCAAATACGTGCAAACTTATTTACGTTCTCTTCCATCTATAAGTAGCTAAACATCCATAAAAAAATATACACTCTGATTAATAAATCCTAAAATATTATTTATCAAGTGAAATTAACAATGGCGTCTGACGCTCGTGGTCCAAGTTATTCACACGAAGATGACATGTATCTTGTTCACGTTTGGTGGGATGTTACGCGAAATCCAATTTTTGTATAAACTAGTCAAAATCTATGCTCCGGAATCGAATTCAGATGAGTACAATAAGAAATTTCCACCATCCATCACACTAAAACATACTATGAAATCACTTGATAAGCGAGATCGGAATAATTAAATTTGTAATCAGCAAAATGCATGCCTATATTTTCCAAGCTGAGGATGTTCATCCAAGTGGCGCTTCTGAGCATGACATTATATATGTTACAGTATAGTATTACTCTTTTATCGTACACTATTGAACTTAATCTAACACGTGATCGAACCTTGATTATAGTATCGAAGAGCAAAAGAAATGGTGGAGCGTCAAGAGCCAAAATTTACAAATGGTTGAAACTTTGATCATGTCTGGCCTCTAATAAAAGATATAGAGAAATTTATCAATGACGAAAACTGAGTAAGGACATTTGTCCAGCGTTAGGGGCAACAATAGTTCCATTGAACCTGATTCTCCCAATTACGATGACTACGTGTCCTCACCTACGCTGTAAGAAATACCGCCATTCAATTTGAACCTTGATGATGATAACTATGATAGCCCTTTAACTCAGCATCCAATTGGAGTTAAGAAGTCTAAACTTAAGAGGAAAAATGAGTACGACTTTTCAAAGACTACTGAAGTGATTCAAGAAGAAAACCACAAATTTGGAGAACATCTGCAGTAAGGAAGTGTAGATAGCAAAAAGTAGCATGATTGGAAATGAGAAACTCAATTTTGCAGAGGAGCAAGATGAGAACAAGATTTTATTCGCTGATTTGAATACAGTGACAAACCCCCATATGCGTCAATTCTTGGAAGATGAACAAATTAGAATTACTCAAAAGAGACACAGGTTTCAAGGTGTACGGTCTCAGAATAGTTCAGGATCCTTCAGTCGGTTTTTTGGAGATCTTGAGGATAATCAAGTCATCTGACAGATTATTGAAATTCGTGGTCTTAGTTTGCTAAGCCGTATCAGTTTCCCAGTGTGTTTTTTAAGTTTTCTGTAGACTTATGTGGTATTATTGGCTTGCTTGCTTACCTCGTAGTGCTTAAATTATTCGGTTTATCATAGTTGTTGACAAACTTAACTTGTTATTTGTTAAGTTTGTCATGCTTATATCATTCCCATTTGAAATAAAATTTCACTTTTTCGAAACTTTAAATTACAATAATGATATTTAATAACAACTAAAAATATAAAAATTAAAAAATATATAATATTTGAATTACAAAAAATAAATTAATAGTATTAATAAAAAACAAAAAATTTAGAACTCAAAATTGGAACAAATAAGTGTTAAAAATCAAAATTAATTTATGAATGATATTGTCATAATTAAAGTAGAGGTAATTTCGTAAATAACCATGACATTATTGTAAATAACTACCCTCTGCCAAATATAAGGGAGATGAAAACTGTCCCTCCATATTTAGAGGTGAATCGTGTCCCTCTATATTCAACTCCCTTATATTTGGAGGAGGTTTAGCGGGGACGATTGGAGCTCATCCATCCCTTAAATTTGGGAAAATATAGGGGATTCCCTCAAATTTGAGGGATGGCTGATGATGGTCTTAGGGCATCTCCAATGATCTCGTAATGCCTCCAACCGTCCCCTATCACCTCCCCCATATTTGGGAGAGGTGAATAATTATAAAAATATCATTCTTTTATTTACGAAATTGTCATTAGTTTAATTACGATAATGTTATTTGTAAATTAATTTTAGTTTTTAGCACATAATTGCTCTAATTTTGTGTTCTAAATTTTTTGTGTTTTTATTAATACTATTAATTTATTTTTTGTAATTCAAACATAACATATTTTTTAATTTTTAACTTCATCTAATTATTATAAGTATTATACAAATTAAGTATGGTTTTAATTAAAGAAAAATGTTGCTCCTATTCTTATGTATTCAATTAAAAGAAATGAAAAATTAAAAAAAAATGAGTTCCCTTAAATATAGGGGAAACCATTGGAGACGCTTTCAACTTCAAATTATATATTGGTTGTCACATGAAATCCAAAAGTCAAGTTTTTCATCACTTGAAAATCATTTATCAAACTATAATCTCAGCATCAAGTCTCCATCTCCAATTTGCTAATTAATAATAGGGTATATTGCAGCAACATTCTCAACTTTTGCATCCGTGTCTTCTTTTGTTTTTAATGATTAATTATGGACCAATTAGACCCCTGACCTTTGAAAAATTGAAGCCGCCCATCCAACTACTAAGGGAAAATTAGCTATTTACAACGGCAGAAAACTGTGGTAATTCATCCAAAAAACCGTCGTATTTGATATCTATGACGGATTAATGGCGGTTTTGAGTGGTCGGCATTACGACCATGGTAAATACTTTGCCCACAGCTTACTACCGCCGTATTTACTATTTACGACGTAATTATGACGGTTTTTTATACTAAATATGCCTTTGTTTTTACTCTTTTACAAGGGTGATGCTGCCATTATAAATGTAGTATATTATTTACATTCTTTGACAATAGCCACATAACCATTGTAAATGTATATAATCAATTTGCCTTATTACAACGCTAGTTTACTGTAGTTAATAAATGTGTCACTATAATATTTTCCATTTTTCTAATATTAACTTGGCGTAGCAATTTGAAAATAAAAGACTTAATTATAAATGCCGATATATGCTACTACAAATCATTAAAAGTCAATACACATTAAACTTCAATGCCAAATCAAATATGCTTCTAGATAATTAAGTAATCCGTTCAAGTTTCATTGCTTCAACAAAATCATATGAAAAGTTGGAATGTATTCATCACTTTCCAAAATTAAAATTAGCAAACTAATAAATATCAAAACAATGGAGTTCTATGTTTCTTGCAAATCACGAGGTCTTCATCCACCGATTTCATACATTAGTACTCCATTCAAAAAGTATCACATCTACCACTTTAGGCTCACTGTTCGAATACCTAAAGAAGAAAAACAAATTGTATGATTAGTAAATAATTAACTTGACTTTGATAAGAACAAACAAGAAATTCAATAAGAAATCTAGAAACAAAGAAAATAACACTGGTGACATACTTCAACTAAGAATATGAAAATATTTTATACGATCTTTAGAATACGAAGTATTAATCTTGCCTCTGCTCTTCTCAAGCAAAAGCCTAAAAGTCTATATGACCTTTTATATGTGTTTCCTACAAGCTATGGATACTTTTATGTAGTACACATTCTCATCATAATTATTTGTTTCTTTCTTGAACAGGTCAGTCATAACTTTTACAATTATGCTAGGTAGGATGGAATTATCTCAGTTCAATTGAACCAGTTAAAAGAATCCAGCTAACTTTCAACACCCCTCACATCCACGGGAAATTTACTGTTTCATCAAAGCTTGAACATGTGCAAAATTTTCAGAACTAGTTAGTGGCAAGATATTTAATATTTAACGTAAATAAGAATAACCACATTCTAATAGCTTACGTCTTTAGTTTAGGTGGTAAACAATTATCATATATCTTTCCACCACTCTCTAGTTTCATATTTTTCCATTTTTATACTATACAAATGTATAATATTGTGATACTTTGTTTCATTTAATTTATATTTTAGAGAATTAGGAGGATAAGAGAAATAGTTAATTTCAATCTCATCCTAATAATAACCACTATCCAGGAATGTAATTATGTATTTTCAAAAAGGATTTCTTATTTCAATTCATCGAAGTCAGGGCCACACTAATTTACCATTTTGTTTTATATCATCCCCGTCTCTATTGGCATCAGTATTAGCCACATTGTTGGGAGCTTTTTCAGGGAACACCTCCATCTACATATTTATCACATATGGTGGTTCTCTCCCTGTCAGCTACTTCTCCTTTTGCTTTCAACAACTATCATTATGCTAAAATTGACTGGATTATCTTTTTAAAAAAATTCTTGGTTTTACTAGGAAGTCTTTTTGCGGCTAAGAAAATAAGTCTTAACTGCTAGCATTATATTACCATTGTCCTATATGACATCATTGAAGGGTGTAACTAATCTCATAAATTAATTTGCCACTTCAATAAACTCTTCAACTTTTTCCTTATACTCTATAGAGAGCCTAACCTTTGAATACATCCAAGTTCTATCCATATCTGATAGTAGACTAAGAAAACAAGTATTCATGAAAAATACAAAGAAATACAGATGCTGTCCAAATCTGAAAACAAATCAAAGAATGCCATTTACTGAAATCATACAAATATAATCATATATAAAATTATGAACTTCTCAGATTGCGCTTAGAATCAAGTAACATGTTGGAAAATTTTCAAAATCCAAGTAATAGTTATCAGAGAAAGGAGTCAGATTCATATTACACTAAGTAAATTGATCGTGATGTCAGTTAGCTTATGCTTAGTTAATTAGTTTAGTTCATATACTTTAGTAATCTCATGACACTATAATGCGATCTCTTGGAAAAACCATATAACATGTGCAATGGAATCACCAATACTTAAACAGATAATTGAAGCACCAGAATAGAATCAAAATCTTCAAATTTTTATTGAAAAAAGAAAAAGTGAAACCTTTGCAGAACCAATGGGAAAAAGATGAGGAAAAAAGTGATTACACATGTGCATATAGATAGAAATGTTACCTCTCAAGATTGAGTCTCTTCAAGAATCCCTTAAGCAGATTGTTATAAATGCCACTGATTTTTGTGATTTCTTCAAACTTTGTGTACCTTAAGCCAAAGCATAAGAAAAGCTATATAACATAAATAATAAACTCAAGTATGCCACTGAGAGTTTAAATATAATTACTAGTTTTTTCATGATACTCTAGAAATTGCAATACAGTGGCCATTCAATCAAGGAATAGACAATTGTTACTTCTCTAATTTTAAAACAACATTTTTCCACTCATTGTTTAAAATTAAAAAAATTATAATACATGTCCTTGGAAAAAAATAATCTACATTATTAAAAAAATTAAGAATGATTAGCATTACCAATTGATTATACAATTCATGTGAGACATTTCAAACTAATTACATATGTCAGTTTTGTCTAATTCCAAACACAGTACAAAACTCAAAATTAAACTCATTATAACACATAGATGTTATAATTGTTTGCCAGACAGACCCTAATTAGTGTTATGATTGGTTAACCCGATTATTAATCCCACTAAGAATGTTAACAATATATAGGAGTTGATTTTAAAAGACAATAATGCTTGCTCTTCTTATTAATTAGTAATCTCTATTGAAGTATACGTCACCTTTACACACACACACACACACACAGATATATATATCACCTTTATATATATATATATATATATATATCTGTGTGTGTGTGAAGATGAAAAACAAGTATTTGAAGTCCTTACTGCCCCGTTTTTCCCCTTATCTCAGCAAAGAGAATCAACATCACCTTTATACATACATACATACATACATACATACATACATACATACATATATATATATATATATATATCTATGTGTGTATGAAGATGAAAACCTATATAGTGACATATATGTAACACAATATTGTTGGAGTCCACTAGCAAATGCATTAGATTATGCTATGCTTAAAAAAATGTATCACTTTACCTAAAAAATGTGGGACTGAAGATAGATAATTTGTTTATATATTTGTGAATTAATTCAACGCGTACACGGAACTTAGATCGCCTTTTCCCTCTTGAAAGTTCTCACGTACTGCTGTACACAAATCATTGTGCAAGATGAATATTGGGCTCCAAACATATATCATCCTTTTGATTTCTAGTCTTTCCAGTACCCCCTTCCACTCTTAAATATGTAATAGTTCGAATACGTTTAATAAAACAAAGATGATTTCTAATTGAAAAGAAACATCAAATTTGAGAGAGCCTTAAACCGAAGAAAGCAAAAATCTGCTTTCATAGGACTTCAAACTCCCAAAAAAAAAATGGCCAAAACCTTCCTTCCCACTGAATAGACTTCAAACTAGAAAGACTAGACAATGATTCCTCCATTCGTCAATTGAAAATACATAACAAACACCACCAAAAGTAGAATAAAGGCAGAAGAATCAACATTAAAAACCAAGACAACATCAAGTGAAAATCCTCAGGTTGATACAAAGCATGAGTAGAGCTAACATAATTACCTTTTTCATAACCATAAATCCTAATTGAAGAACAAAATAATAATAATATTAACACTAAAACACCAATAAAAAGCCATCATTAAAGACAATAAATCCTGATTATTACACACAAAAATAGGTTTTAATTCAAAAAACACAATTATTTATGTCATTATAACGGAGAAAACAATCACCTTTTTGCTAAACAGCTTCCTTGTATAACACCAGCAATAAAATCTTCACCAAAATGTTGAAATTTTGTCAACTAATTTAGGATAACTTGGATTCTAAACTGAAATTGGAGAAGGAAGATAACTTACAGTCAGAGGAGGCAGGGAACTTACAGTCAGAAGAGAAAGCTTGGACCGAGATGAAATTATGCAACAAAAAAAAACATAAGATTAAAGACAAATCATTCTAGGACTGAGTATTCGTAAGAGAAACCCCTAATTTCCAAGAAATTCACTTACTCTTAGTTGAAGAATCTAACCCATGGTTCTTGAAAGGAGCAATGACCACCAGCAATTCTGGAGAAATTAGGGCAGATGAAGAACTCAAGGCTTGCAGATGAAGAACGATGGGCTTTGCAAATGATTAGGGCATAGGAGATTAGTTAGAAAGACAAGAGGATTGGGTTCGGCTTCAAAGAAAGAAAGAAACTATCGGCTTTGCAGAAATTCAAAGATAGATTTGGGAAAGTTCACTGGTTTTGAGGAACGCTGGTTTTTTGGGAAAGTTGTCCAGGCAGGAGCCATTCTATTTTCCCTACTGTATTTTGGCAGAAGAGTTTTAAGTTTTAACAAATAGTTTAATTACGATGGCAAAAGCATCCGTGGTCAATAATTGTATCAATTACTACGGTTTTAGCAATTGCCGTCATTTATACTCTTATAGGTGTAAAAACGATAAGCATTTTTACCACAGCTCGGATGCCATGGGCAAAAGACTATTAGCTACAGTTTTCCTTGCTACCGTAAACACTTCGTGGTAAAAACCTATTTTTCACCTAGTGAACCTTATAATGTAATCTTCTTATTATAAAGGGAAATAAATTTCACATTCACATTGAGTTGGAATATAAGAAGGTGGCGTGTCGCATGTTTATAATGATCGGAGCACAAAAAGTGACGTGTGCATCATTACAAATGCGTCACTTTAATTTTTTGTCCTTTTATGTGACTTTAATTTGAATTTTGATGCCAATTATAATAAAATCCCATCATAATTAGTGACCAGACATACCCTAATGATGAATTGAAGAAATTCATCTCTTTAAATGAGCGGTCTGCTAACGTTAGGTATGTAAGCGCAAATAAATGTAAAGGTTGGTAACGTTGGCTGCAATTTACCATTAATAATACTTACTCTGCCCTAGGATAGGAATATAAAGTATGTAGTAATAAGACTTCTAAATTCAATTAAATTTTCTTTTAACTAATAACCTAGCTATGTTATAACCCTTGGAAAATAATATTAGTAAGAATGTCCTTACAGAATATTTTACAAAATATGATGATTTTACAATTTCATTCCTGTGTATTTTGTGATTGGGGAAAAATAATTCATAAGCAAAATGGTGATTTTATTATGTTTTATGAAAGGTTTTGTCGAGAGATCACTATGAATAGCAAAACTAATGAAATCCAAAACTTTTCTTATAGCGATACAATTCTGCTCGAATTTTGTATAACTATACGGGTCCGTCTAGGAGCTATTTGATATCCGTGGAGATGATTAGATAGATATCTACATTTCTTTAGCATCATTAAAGTTGATAGTCCTGTTCAACAATAAACTAAAAACACCCACTAGTCCACTACTCGATAAATCACAAGGTAAAGTTATTATTTAAGCGACCTTTTAACCCACCATTTATAAAATATGTAGACATCAATAAAGTTAGAAAGCAATGCTTTTGACTAAGATCTTGCTCCTGCAAAATTGTAAATCAATAATATAACGCTTGAATTTGATATTACTTCTTTTTATTTGTGATTAGTTCAACTCAACCAAATTTGGCTTAAATGTTGGTTGGTTATTTTTGAAGCGCTATATTAAAAAAAGATAAAAATTATACCAAAATAATTTGTCTTTTATTTTTCAAAAAAAAAAATTTAACTTTTTTATTTCAAAAAATAAAAAAATTAATTTAAAAATAGCGAAATAATAATTCCATGATCACCTTAGTCCCAATTCTTGCTTTCCAAGATGTACTTGAAATTAACTGGCGACCGATGATTAAGAGCATCTCTAATGCTCAATGTCATGGAGATGGTCTTTGAAGAGAGAGAAAGACACAAAAAAGTCGTAGGCGCCATTTTTTTTAATTTTCTTTTTCTTTTAATCACTTTTCTCTTATTTGCATAACTTTTTCGTCACTTTTCCTTAAATCCCACATTTTTTCTTTTATTCGTTCTTCAATCCCACATTAAAATCTCCACACATTTTTTTTTCTTATAGCAAACGATTCAATTCAAAATCTAATTTGTAAACTTCTCTTTTCTTTTATGTTAGTTAAAAATAAAATACTCTCATTTAGAAGTTTACACAAGGACAAAATTACACCAATCTAACACTGACTTTGACGGTAGCCACCACGTGTCTACCCCACTGGCACCCCTTTATCAAACAGATATCTTTTCTTTTGTTTGTATCTAGAGTGTAATATTGCTAAATCTTTTCAACAAAAAGCAAGTATGGCAAGAATATCAAGACTTTGACATGCATGCACGTTGGGTAACTTCCAAATTCACCGTTTAAGATAATGGACAAATTAGGGTAACTTTTCCTATTGCTTTGGCACACAAATGAAGCCAAATTCAAAGAACTTCATAAAAGAATATATAATTCTATGTACCTTCATCATGCGTCGAATATAAGATAATTTCCCACGAAATTCCATCCCATTATATTATTATTATCTCATTACACGCAAACTTTTGAACGATTCTGTTTGACATATATACTTCTAAATCGATGAAATACTCTACTCTATCGCTACAAACTTGCTTAATTACCAATCATCAGTTTTATATCTATAATCTATAATGTTCACGAGCAATGGATTCTAGTACTTCTCTTCAATCTCTTCCACTCCCATTTAGAAAGCCACAAGGGAGAGTTTAAATAGCATCAACCTGTTAGATATAATATTTATTTAAATAGCAAGTAAAGTAGTGTTATTTAGCACCACTGGTGCTTGGTACCATATCAATGTGACATTGAATAATAAGTCAAATCAAGTGGGTCTTTTATTCATACATTTAATTTCACTTATCATTCAATGCCACATTAGTTGCCACATAGACTGGTGCCAAGCACCACTGGTGCTACATAACATTATTCAGCAAGTAAATAGTAAAAATATCTAATAGAACATTAATATATAGGAACATGATTCTTCATCTATCCAAACAATAAGATATTCTAATATAATATTGAATATTGTGTTTTCTTCAGGAAAATACAACTAAAAATAAATCTCACAATATCTTGTGATATCTCACTTTTTAAGAGTAAATTTTTATCTTTAACGTCATAATCGTTCAACAAGTACAACATCACATTTAGAGCTTGTTTGATTCTCATTATTCTTCTGATTTATAATTTTACCTACCACTGATTTGATAACAGCTCAATTACAACCACATATTTCAAATATTTTTATATTTCCAATACACATTCTACCTCTCCCCTCATTATAATTTCCTCAAATTCAGACAAATAATAGGAATCAACCAAGCTCTTAATCAATAATTCCCAAAATTTATTTGTCATTATGTTTCTTCGAGAAACTATAATTGTTGACACATAATTTAGTTCGCAAGAAATAATAATAAGGGGAATATGTATATTCATATACAAATACAAGATTTAAAGGTGTATAACTTCATTGATGCTCATAATAAAGTTCCATTGTATGAAATTTAAAATATTACTCATAACTAGTTACCTTGTTTTGTATCTCTTGTAACACAGTCAAATTTCATAAATTCATGATATTATACAATTAATGGATCTAGTCATTCTTTCCATTTTTGAGCTTATCTATTAATTAAAAGTGTAAATGGAAAGTATAAGAAACTATTATGGCATGTAGGACAAGCAAAAGTGATAAGAACTAAACCTTGCAATACTAAATTATAATTTGGACAACATTGGCATATTTGCTAAGAAAAATCATATCCCACCGATATGATGTCCAATTTTCAAACCGTAAAATTCAAATGACACTGGACTCATATTTTTATCATGTAGAACTGGTTTCATATGCAAAAGAGATCCCAATTGACACAGATTTAAGCTCAATTTTGATATTCCTTTTCTTAGCTTGTCAAGTATAAGTTCTCTCTTATATAAAATAAATACTTCAACTAACGCAAAATTAGACATATAATGCTAATAAAGATATAAATAGTCATACCATAAAGTCATTCTAGCTTTATGGAGATCAATATATATGAGACTTCTAGTTGTATTTGTTCAAGAACATCAACTACGACATATATGGGCTTTGTAATTTTTCTTTTTGCTCTTCAAGAACAATATAGTTTACTAGCATGTGATATTCTTCAAGAATAGTAACATATTTTTATGTGCTTCTTTGAGAACAACATCATATTTTGCTAGGAATCATAAATCGTCTATAAAGGAGGTACCTAGTACCAAACTTATATTGCCTTCAAGGGTTAAATAAACAATAAATCCAATATTTTATGGATGATACAACATAAAAATCCAGCCATTAATAAGCGGTATAATGTATATAGGTAGTTTACGTATAAATATAATGAGAATCGGCCATAACTATATTTATAGACGACCATTTTACCTTTTCCTCCATCTACAAATAGAGGGACTTGTATGCTTCATTTTTCATCGATAAAAAGAAAAAAAGGTGAAAACTACTTTATAGCATCTTTTCTTTTCCTTCCCTATTTTCTTTGATATTGCCTTTAGTTTTCTTTAATTTTACAACACTTTATCAGCACGAGATTATTGCCCATTGAGCAGTGTTATAACCAAAGTTAGTGAAGATCTAAACAAGTTATTTCATCCTCATATCGGAGGTATACTTTTCAAATTGTTTTAAATATGAAATTGTATTTTATAGATGACTATTTTGCCTTTCCCTCCATCTATAAATAGAGGGGCTTGTATGCTTCATTTATCATCAACAAAAAAAAAAGTGAAAGCTACTCTATAGCATCTTTTCTTTTCCTTCCCTATTTTCTTTAATATTGTCTTTAGTTTTCTTTAATTTTACAAAACTTTATAACCATGAGATTATAGCCCATTGAGCGGTGTTATAAACCAAAGTTAGTGAAGATCTAAACAAGTTATTTCATCCTCATATCGGAGGTATACTTTCCAAACTATTTTCTACAAACTAAGATGACCATGTTATAACCAAAATTAGTGAAGATCTAAACAAGTTATGTCATCCTCATATCTGAGGTATACTTTCCAAACTATTTTCTACAAACTAAAATGGTCATCTATAAAATACAACTTCATAATTAAATTATACAACCTTAATAATAAACTTGCAAGTTGTAAATCCAAATAATCATATTGTTTGGTCCTCCACTTGCATGCATTAGATAAACCACGTACCTTGATAATTCATTTGTCTAATAAATAATCCATTTACATAATCAGCTTGTTTAGATACTTGTATAATATATAACCCACTTGTGTTTTGTCTTTTATTACCACTTGCACATTTGATAATCTTCTTACATCATAGACCACTTGTTGTGTGTATTATAATTAATTTGAGTATTAAATATGATAAATCCAATATATCTAAATAGTCATCAATACACATGCAAGTAGTTAGGACATGGTGGTGAATTCATAACAGTAAGTTTCTATTCCCATGGCTTTATGCATGTGGGGCACACAAATGAAGCCAAATTCAAAGAATTTCATACAAGAATATATAATTCTATGTAAATCGATCATGCATGGAATATAAGATAATTTCCCACGAAATTCCATCCCATCATATTATTATTATCTCAGTACACGCAAACTTTTGAACAATTCTTTTTTACGTATATACTTCTGTATCTATAAATACTCTACACTATCGCCACAAACTTGCTGAATTACCAATCATCAGTTTTATATCTATAATCTATCATGTTCATGAAAACAATGGATTCCAATACTTCGCTTCAATCTCTTCCACTCCCATTTTTCAGAAAGCCAAGGGGAGAGTTTGGGGCCGAGTTTTGCAGCAAAAAGAGGCGCTGCAGACCGTGACAAGTGGCATCAAAAGGGAAGGTTGGTTGATGAAAACATGATAGTTCTAAGAATGAGAGTTCAAGAAATGAAAATGGCTGAAGGGGGTCCAACGCTACGACCAGAGGATTGGATGGAGTGGGAGAAGAAATGGCACGCGTCATGTTGTAATTCGGACGTATTTGAAGCTGTAGGGTTGATGCAGATTCTGCTAATGGAGAGTAGGCCAAGCTTGGTTTTGGGAGTGATAGCTTTGTTGATAATCAGTGGATCAACTTCCATGGCTCTTCTACTCTACTATTTAGTGCATATATTATATTTTTAAGCGATTAAACTTTTAAACGTATGTCTTTCTCTAGAAAGATATATAACATATGTATTTGATTTTGATTCAACTTTGAGCATCTATATCCCATATAAGGCTATGAAAATAATTAGATGAGTCCTACATGTTATTAAAAGTTAAAGGCTCAATATTTATTTAAAAAAAGAGAGAGAGAGAAAGAGCTAGCTTAAGGCTCGATGCCTATGTTTGGTCAATTAAAATATGGGGAAATTACGCGAGTTATTGCTCACATACAACTTTTTTCTATGTTTACTACGTTGTTTTTCCTCTAAAAATACCATATTGTTTTGTTTTTATATTATTTTGTTATTTGTTACTTTAATTTATGTTACTTTTACGCCACCACCCCACCTCACCCCACCCACCCCACCCCTGCAGGCCAGAATCCGGCCAGCCTTGGTGGTTGGAAACCGGCGATTTTTTTTTTAATTTCCTTTTTTGCTTTTTTTTTTTTCATTTCTCCCTCGTTCTTTTTAATTTTTTTCTTCTTTCTTTTCTCTTTTCAGGCTATGTTGTCAAAATCTTCTTCTTTTTTCATTTTTGTTTTTACTTTTTTGTTTATTTTTCGTTTTCGCTTTTTTCTTGTAACAACTTTTTGATAAAGTTTGCTGCATGATAAACAATAATTTCACGTTCAAATGTTCATTATGTGTGTAACAAGCTACGTTATTTGTGTAAGAAGCTATGCTATTCTTATAATAATATATGTTTTTTGTCTAATAATTTATGTTATTAAACAATTTATATTATTTATCTAACAAACAGATGTAGAAAACAAGGCGAAATGGATCAAGGGAGAATTGGATCGAAGATCGAGTTGAAATTTGTGTGTTTTTGGCATTCGGTATAGAATTTTTCATAATTAAAATATACGTCTTGATAATAAAATTGCAAGTTGTAGATCCAAATGATCATGCTGTTTGGTCCGCCACTTGCATCTATTAGATAAACCACGTACCTCGATAATTTATTTGTCTAATAGAGAATCTATTTGCATAATCAGCTTGTGTAGATACTTGTATGATATATGATCCACTTGCGTCTTGTATTTTGTTACCACTTGCGCATTTGATAATCCTCTTCTATCATGAACCACTTTTTGTGTATTATAATTAACTTGGGTATTAAATATGATAAATCCAATATATCTAAATAGTCACATGCAACTTGTTAGAACAAGTTGGTGAATTCATAACAGTAACTATCTATTCCCATTGCTTTTTACATGACCAAATTCAAAGAATTTCATAAAAGAATATATAATTCTATCATGGCTGGACCCGGGTTCCTTTACGGAACCCAGTCTCCAATCACACACTGACACCTCACTTGACACATATCACATGTCAACATCTCATTGGTTCATGGGCTCCGTAAAGAACTTAGTTATGGGTTCCTTAGAATTGTCCCATTCTATGTACCTTCATCATGCATGGAATATAATATAATATCCCACGAAATTCCATCCCATTATATCATCATCATCATCATCATCATCATCATCATCATCTCATTACACGCAAACTTTTGAGCCATTCTGTTTTACATATAGACTTCTATATCTATAAATACTCTACACTATCGCCACAAACTTGCTTAATTACCAATCATCAGTTTTATATCGATAATGATCTATCATGTTCATGAAAACAATGTACTTCAGTACTTCTCTTCAATCTCTTCCACTCCCATTTTTCAGAAAGCCCCGTGGGAGAGTTTGCGGCCGAGTTTTTGCTGCAAAAAGAGGTGGTGCAGGCCGTGACAAGTGGCATCAAAACGGAAGGTTGGTTGATGAAAACATGATAGTTCTAAGAATAAGAGTTCAAGAAATGAAAAAGGCTGAAGGGGATCGAACGCTGCCACCCGAGGATTGGATGGAGTGGGAGAAGAAATGGCACGCGTCATCTTATGATTCGGATGTATTTGAAGCAGTGGCGTTGATGCAGAATCTGCTGATGGAGAGTAGGCCAAGCTTGGTTTTGGGAGTGGTGGCGTTGTTGATAATCAGTGGATCAACTTCCATGGCTGTTCTACTCTACTATTTCGTGCATCTTTTTAAGTGATTAAACTTTTAAACTTATGTCTTTCTATAGATATATATATATATATATATATATTTGATTTGATTCAATTTAGAGCATATATATATATATATTTATATATATTATGGCTATTATACTGGAATAGCTAAATTGGATAGATGATATATAAGTGGTATGTCAATTAAAAAAATAAAGTACAAACACTATTAACAAACATTTTATGACATCTCGACCGTATATAATTGATAATTTGTGTCACTTAAATTTAAGTAATGGACTAAACTAGCTTCAATATATAAATAGGTGTCACGGAATATAAAAGAGGAGGTTTCACTCGCCTCTTTCCCTCTCGACCAAACACAAGTCGATCAATTCGGGCTCTCAACTTTCGAAGCAATGACTTTCTTCCATAAATCACCCATATGTGATGTCACTGGCGCCATCTGTAGACGAACCATTTTTTTGGTTAAGATTTTTATCAAACCGAAACCTGAGACGAACGGATCAAGAATCGAAGTTGTTTACAACTTGCAATTCTGCTTATGGTCGAAGGCGCTGATTCTGATTTCTATTCTTGGCCAAATTCACACTATTTGGGTGAAATTTTAGTGAAAATCCCTGGATTTCTTTGCTCTGCGTTCTGTTTCGATTAGTCTCGTCGGATCACCAGAAACTTCCACGAACTGGCGATAATGCATAAATTGAGCCGACATTGCCTGCAGTCGTAGTTCAAATGAGTAGTTTATCAATGTTGGAACTGGCACTGACTTTGGAGTTTGATTTTGATATGATATGAATTTGGTGGAATATTTTCTGTAGAAGTTTTTCAATGTTCACTCATAATCACACTAAGTGGGAAGGCTTGGTCGTTGGTGAATCAATTCGTCTCTGATTTCTGGAAGAAAGGAGGTTGGGAAGTTCATGTTGTGATAAAGCTTCTCCCCTTTTTAGGTCAATCTGGGCGCTATATTGTGGAATTAATGTTATCAAACTGGAAATTAATTATTCTCAGATGTCCAAATATTCTGCACTGAAAGAGGATAATAGAAACAGTCTCCGTTGGAAGCGGAACTGAAAAAGGAAAATCAATGGTCCGACAAGACGATGATGTCAACTGGGAAAGAATTGAACTTCATAAGGAATTCCGGCGACCTGAAATTTCAGTGAGACAGAGATAGTGAAATGCGACCAAAGGTACTAAGCATTGAAAGGAGGTAAAATTCGATCTGCAAAAAATGAGAGTCTTCGATAGGAAGGTCTTATACGTCTAGATAGTAGGACCATCTATTAAATCAATGACAAGTGGCATACTACACTATTTATACTTTCTTTTACTTCTCTCTTCATTAATTACTACACACATAAATAACACTATTTTGTCTCAATTTTTAATTTTTTATATAAATTAACGTATCAAAATTTCAATCTAATAATTATAAAACAATGAACATCGATTAATTAATTACTTAACTTATCTAAATGTCATATGAATATTCCTCGTAATTTGTGAAATTTTCTCACTCATTGTTCAAACCCATTTTTTGTGAGAAAGTTTTCAATAAGACGGTCCTATATATCTAGATAGTAAGACCCTCTGCTAAATCAATGAGAATTGTACGCCACTTAGACTTTATTTTATTTCTATCTTCATTTATTAAACTAACACATAAAAAAATGCTTTTTTGTCTCGATTTTAATCTTTTTTTTTTTCAAAGGAGTCTTGATTTTAATTTTAAGTTATTTTTCGTTAATTCTTACTTATTTAATTAAATTAAGTAATTTTACATTATATAATTATTCGATCATTCTTTTTTCTTAAAGGGAATTAGATCAAACTGTTAATTGATCCGTAATGATGAGTGTATTAATAACCTTTTTAGCAAGCAAACTAGAGGCAATTTTTATATATTTTTGTTTTGTTATTTATTAATTAATTTATTTATTTTGAAACTGCGAAAGCGAATGTAATCTTTTTATACCTGTTGAACTGACTTTCGACTCAAAAATCACACGACTTTATCTACTAATTAATGAAATAATAAATGTAAAAAACAAAATAGAAAAGTCAGTTAGGTTGTGACACTGATTCCATGTTTTGTTCACCTACAATAGCTTATTACTTTATGTTATTATTATAGTTAATTTTATGGCACTTATTATTATTATTGTTGTTGTTGCTTGCTCACACGATCCGACTGTCAAGTTCCTGTAAGTTTATTATAATAATCGTTTTATTAGATAATAAGGTAAATAAATAAATATCTAACCGTTATAAGCATTGGCCTCCAAAATATTTTCTAGGTTTTCCTTCTTCAAATTCTTGAAAATGAAATTATTTGATGTACATTTATAGGGTTATAAGACAAAAAATTTTATATTTAGAGATTACTATTGGAAAAAAATCAAATATATAGGACAAATCAAATAACATCATCAAATGCACATACATGAATCGAAGAACATAGTTTAACTCGTCCAAACTTATTATAGTTATTATTGTTGAATATATATGCGATTTAAAATTCTTAAGGAGGTATATAATATTCACCATAATAATCGTTCTTATTGTATAATAAGGTAAATAAATAAATGTCTAACCTTTATAAGCACCAGCCTCCAACATATTTTCTAGGGTTTTCTCCTTCAAATTCTTGAAAATGAAATTATTTGATGTACATTTATCGGGTTACAAGACAAAAAATTTATATAGAGAGATTACCATTGGAAAAAAATCAAATATATAGGACAAATCAAATAGCAACATCAAATGCACATACATGAACCGAAGAACATAGTTTAACTCGTCTAAACTTAATATAATTTCTATTATCCGACTATATACGCGGTTTAAAATTCGTAAGGAGGAATATAATATTTGCCAATCACAAGCTGATCGCTTTCTTCTAAATCCATTGTATCTGTCATCATATCACATATTAATTATTATTTAAAATATAATAATATTATTATAATATAATAATAAATACAAACGTATCAACCAAGTCAATGATCTTTTCTTAGGAACATTCTTTTCTTTCTAGAGAATCTGTCATCACCGAATTTCCCCTCGCATCAAACTGTAATTTCCCACGCAATTCTAGAAAACACGCCAAATCCCAATTACTTTGTCCATTTTCTACGCGATCTTCAATCATCATCTTTTTTCTTCTGTATATATACCTGTCCCTGCAAATCTTGCTCTTCATTAACTTCTGTTTGACCACCTAATCATATATAGTGTTGAAAATCAGATGATGAACCCAATACAAACGGCTTCCCATAAATCTCTGCAACTCCCACCTCCATTTTCAGCAGTAATATTAGTCACCAGAAGCCTGCAGGTTCCTGTACAAGAGGAAGAGAAGTAGTTAGCACCAGTAGTTCTTCGCAGTGAAACGAGATGCAGGCCGTGATAAAGGGCATAATCATCATTATCAGAAAGGAGGTTTGGTGGATGAAAACATGATTGTTCTTGGAATGAGAATCCAAGAAATGAAAATGGCTGAGGCGAATCGCTGGTCGGGCCAAACACTGCCACCGGAAGATTGGATGGAGTGGGAGAAGAAATGGTATTCGAGTTATAATTCAGACGTGTATGAAGCAGTAGGGTTGCTGCAGAATCTGCTGATGGAGAGTAGGCCAAGCTTGGTTTTGGGGTGGTGGCTCTTATGATAATCAGTGGAACGACTTCCATGGCTCTACTACTCTACTATTTAGTGCATATTTTCAATGGATTAATTCATGTACTGTAAATCTGTCTGTATATATCATTGAGTATTGTATATTAATGTGTATGGAGAAATATCTAATTAAGCTTAACATGCTTAATAAATAAGTAATGAAAAGCAACCGACACGAAGTCATGTAATCACGTCATGATGCAGTTCTTCTAAGAAAAGAACGTAACATTTTATTATTAAATGTTATTAAATGCTTTAATCCGATTAAATTCATCTTTCAAGAGGTTGCTTGTATTGAATATGTAGTTATTAATTGTTATAACTAAGTTAAGCTGTACGTTATCTTTAATAGCTTAATTACTCACATCTATTACTCAACACCTATATATATATATATATAACTTCTAGCTAGATTTGTTGTTTACAGACATACATCTTCATCTTCATATAAAAAATTATATGTTTTAGTTGATATTGTATTGGCAAAAAGAAAGGTGTTCTATAGTGGAGTTTTGTGTTTGTCATTAGTGCAAAACGGATTAAACTATACAACGCATCAGTTGGGCAGTTTTATCCTAGAGGGGACAAGTCTCGTGATTTTCTATTGTATCGGTGGTTGAAGACTTTCCTACACCCAGAGGGCTTGAATATCCTTAAAGAAAGCGAGATTTCCATGCCTTAGCTTAATTGGTTACCAGTTTGGTTCTGATTTGTTTTGTAAACTTTTATTTACAAATGTTACTTATTTCCATCAATTTTAAGGAGATTCAAAATGAAGCAAACTTTCGAAAAGCCAAATGAGAGTGTTGGGGATCTCAATAAGCCTTTCCTTTTCATGGGAACAAACTTCAAAAGGTGGAAAGGGAAAGTTCTCTTCTATCTCTCTCTTCTTAAAGTGACCCATGTCCTCACTGAGAAAAATCTAGTGAAAATAAACACGGAAAATATGACTGATGAAGAATTTCTCGAACATGAAGAGGAGGTAGAAAAATATAACAAAGATGAGTACAACTGCCGATGCTATTTTTTAAATTGCCTTGCTGATCACTTTTGTGATTATTATAATACTACTTATGCCAAGAAAATTTGGAAAGCTTTACTGAGTAAATATGACACAGAAGAAGCAGGTGCAAAAAAATATGCAGCAAGTTGATTTTTTCGCCACCAAATGGGGGATGGAAAATCTACGATTGAACAATCACAAGATTTTCAAGTGATTGTTGTAGAAGCTGCATCTGGAGGAATTAAAATTGGCGACGATCTTATTGTTGCTGGTCTAATCGATAAACTTCCACCATCTTGGAGGGAATTTCAGAAACATATGCGACATAAACAAAAGGAGATGTCTCTTGAAACACTGGTCACACGCATTCGTGTAGAAGAGGTAAAAGGACAAGATGCACTTATGCATGAAAGCAACGGAAATTCCATCAAGGTAAATTTAATTTCTGCAAACGAAAATCTACCTACTAATTAGATTTTAAAAAATAATCATTTGAAGCCAAGAAAGTCTAACATGAAGAAAAAATATCATCAATCTGATGAGAGAAATTCTAACCAGTGAACCAACAACCCGTCACATCCTTCTCAAAAAGTTAAAACTTGTTTTGTTGTGGCAAAACTGGGCACGTTGCTCGAATTTGTAGATACTGGAAACGTGGACCTTCATCTCAGGCTAACATTACCGAAGAGCCATTTGTGGCTATGATAACAGATATTAATACATTTCAAAGTGTTGAAGGTTGGTGAGCAAACTCTGGCTCAAATAAACATGTCTGCTATTATAAAAATTGGTTCAAAGTCTATGCTCCTTTTAAGGAGCCTAAGGTTATTATGCTTGGAGATTCTCATTCAGCTCAAGTTCTTGGACGGGTGATGTTGAACTTGAATTTACATTTGGAAGAATTTTAATTCTAAAAGATGTATTTTATACACCGTCCATGAGAAAGAATTTGATGTCTAGTTATTTGCTGAATAAAGTTGGCTCAAACAAATTATGGAATCTGATCATTATGTGATTACTAAAAGGGGTATGCTCGTAAGCAAAGGTTATGCATGTGATTTTACGTTTAAATTGAATGTTTAGAATATAAATAAAAATGCTTCTACTTTTGTTTACATGCTCTCTTCTTTAAATTTCTGGCATGCTCTTTTGTGTTGTATCAATTTTAAATATGTGGGAATTATGATTAGTTTTGAATTAATTCCTGATATGTAAAAAGATTTTGAAAAATGTGAAACTTGCAGTAAAGTAAAGATTACAAAAAGACCTCATAGAAGTGTTCAAAGAAATATTGAATTGTTAGAATTAATTCACACTAATTTATGTGAATTTGAAGGAATATAATTCAAATATGTGAGGACATAGATATTTCATCACTTTTATTGATGATTGTTCAAAATATACTCATTTTTGCTTGTTGGAAAATAAAAGTGATGCATTTGATTGTTTTAAAAATTTCCTCCTTGAAGTTGAGAACCAATTTGGTAGAAAAATCAAAAGAATTCGAAGTGTAGAGGTCGAGATATGAATATTTTGGATTCAATTCAAATGTTCAGCCATTGGGAATAATCCATGAAACAACTCCATCATATTCACCAGCTTCTAATGGTGTAACGGAAAGAAAAAATAGAACTTTAATTGGTCTTACAAATGCTATGCTATTAGATTTCGGTGCCTCCATCAAATCTTTGAGGAGAAGCAGTATTAACTGCTTGTTATGTGTTAAATAGAGTGTCACATAAGAAAACAAAAATAACACGTGTGGAAGGGGCATAAACCACCTTTGTAAGGTTAACCAATCCTAAAAGACCCAAATTGGTAGTTAGAGCTACCACTTGTGCTTTTCTTGAATATGCAATACATAATACAACCTATAGATTTTTCGATATTGAAAACAATATCATTTTTGAATCAGGTTATGCAATTTTTCATGAGGAAAGATTTCCATTTAAATCCAAAATTAGTGGGGGTCAAGATATTGATAAATATAGTGGGGGCCACGACATTGAACAAAATATTTCTAAACCTAATTCTCTTACTCCAGTCTCACAAAATCTAGAAAGTTCACAAAATGAACTTAAAAGGAGTAAGAGAGTAGAGTCGTAAATGATTTTGGTCCTAACTATTTAGTATTCAATATCCAAAGTAATCCAATTTCTTTGCAAGAAGCTTTATCTTCACCTGATGGTATATTTTGAACAGAGGCTGTAAATGATGAAATAGAGTCACTAATTTCAAATAAAACTTGGAAATTAGTTGATCTACCACCAGGGTGTAAGACCATAAGGTATAAATGGATTTTGAAGAAAAAATTGAAACCGGATAGTAGCATAGACAAGTATAAAGCGAGGCTTGTCGCAAAAGGTTTTAAACAAAAAACTGATTTAGACTTTTTTTATACCTTTTCTTAGGTTACTCGAATAACATCCATCAAATTATTAATTGCAGTTTCTTCAATTCATAATTTTATTATCCATCAAATGGATGTGAAAACTACATTTTTAAATGGTGATCTAGATAAAGAAATATATATGGACCAACCTGAAGTTTTTATATTACCTGGTGAAGAAAGCAAAGTGTGTAAGTTATCAAAATCCTTGTATGGCTTGAAACAGGTTCCAAAGTAGTGGCATGTTAAATTTGATTCTTGCATGATCGAAAATGGGTTTAAGGTAAATGAATGTGATAAGTGTGTATATTGTAAATCTTGAGAAAATTCACATGTGATTGTTAGCCTCTATGTGGATGATTTGTTAATTTTTGGATCTAACATGTCTATTATATATGATACAAAAAAATATTGAAAAGTCATTTTTACATGAAAGATCTTAAAGAGGCAAATTTCATTTTGGGCATGTAGATAACTAAAATATGTCATGGTATTTTTCTCAATCGGTCACATTATATTGAGAAAATTTTGAAAAAAAAATATAATTATGCTGATTGTAAGCATGTCTAGTCCTTTTGATCCAAGTATTCACTTATTTCTTGATGAAAGTGAAAGTGACATCTTAAATTTAAAGGAATATGCCAGGATTATTGATAGTTTGAGATACACGACTGATTGCACGAGACTGACATTGCATTTGCAGTAGGGGTTTTTAGTAGGTTTACAAGTAAGCCAGGTAAAGAATATTGGCGTGCCATTGACTGTGTAATGAAATATTTACTCGGTACAAAACCTTATGGCTTATTTTATCAAAGATACCCTGCTGTTATTGAAGGGTTTTGTGATGCTAATTGGAATACATTGTCACGTGATTCCTTCTCTACCTTTGGATATATATTTAAATTGGGAGGTGGTGCAATTTGTTGGAAATCTAAAAAACAATCCATTATAGCTAACTCTACTATGGAAGCCGAGCTTATTGCTATAGTTTTAGCTCACGGGGAAGCAAACTGGTTGGTAGATTTATTATATGAGATTCCAATATGGGAAAAACCAATACCACCTATATTAATTCATTGTGACAACACTGGTACCATTGGTAACGGTAAATCCAGATCTATTAGAAGAAAGCACAGTGCTGTGAGATCTTATTTGAGTAGTGGTATTATTGATGTGAATTATATTAAATCTTGTAATAATCTTGCAGATCTATTAACTAAGGCCTTAACCAGAGAAAATGTCTGGAATACATCGAGGGGGATGGGACTTAAGCCCATATCATCATAAGCCATGTAGAGAGACACCCAACTTGGGGACCAGAGATTCTGTAACCAGGTTCAATGGGAAAAACGAATTATAAGACGGCCGAATAAAATGCACTATTTGTTTGTCCAGCTTATGATGCAAGTGCATTCGTCCTATAACGTTTTGAGGGTTGAGCTTTCTTAAACTCTTAATAAAATCTATAGCTCGTATGAGTGGAGTGTAATAGTTACACGAGCACTCTTGATAGATTTTACCAATGTGAGTATGAGAGTAGGGCTGCTATCTATGAGTATTTTGGCAGATTCTTAGGAAAAACACTCACGAAAATTGGGATGAGCACAAGGCCGTAATGTGCTAGTTATTAAAACGTAAACCAACACCTAGATTATTATGTGCGAGCATTTATTCTCTATTTCTCTTAACTAGTTATAGTTGAAGTCTGAGACAACTAACTGTGGAGCGGAGATTATTGTTTCACTAGTAAAGGTTCAATGCAGAGTCACGCCTATCACGATGCATAAAAATCTCTCTTTTTGCCAAAATATTTTGCATGCATTTTAATAATAAAATGAGTGGGGGAATATGATAACATATTATTATTAAATGTTTTAATCCTATTAAATTCATCTTTCAAAACGTTACTTATATTGAATATGTAGTTATTAATTGTCATAACTAAGTTAAGTTATATGTTGTCTTTAATAGCCTAATTACTCACATCTATTATTCTACTATTGAATAAATTACCAAAACCGAAATCATGCAAAACCATAGTTAAATCTAAAACCCTAGACATGATTTCTAAATCCCATGTTGAATCAGAGAGAATACAAACAAAGATTGCGGAAGCGTACCTGAACCCATTGGTTTGTTGACCTGACAAGTTATGATCTTCCAATTGATTTGTAGTTTCCTTATGGATTCTCTCTATTAATGGGAATGCAGAGAAAACAAAAAAACCCTACATTCAATCGGGGACCATGACCTATATATACTTGTAACTTTATAGTATTTCCACATCGGCCCCTTCAACAATTTAGAAATACAAAAGCGGCCTCTATTCATTAATTCCATAACACTTTAATATACACACTACTACAAAATAGCACTATATTGATAAATAGGCGTCAGTTTTGAATGCGACACCTATGACAGTGACGTACTTAGGAAAGGCATAGACGCCAGTTGGTAGACAATGCCTAAAAGTCACAAATTATATATATATATATATATATATAAAGAAACAATAGGCGTCGGTTCAAGTCTACACAACCGACGCCTATTATATTTTTTTAAAAAATTAAAAATTAATTAAAGAATGTAATCTGACAGAAAAATGGATAGAACTGTATGCATATATCACAAATCCACAATTCATGTCAAGAAATTTAATGCCACAAACTCAATTGAAAATTAGTAGACAACTAAAGAAGTATGAAAATGACATCAAATATGAAAAGATATGCAAATAATCACCTGAAGTAGCATTGATGCTTTGGCACAAAGAATACCTCCATTAAAGGGGAGGCTATTTGTACCCGTGCTTAGGTCTCTGGAGGAGTTTGTGGCAACAACTACATCTTTGGCCCCATCGGAGTTCGATAATGAGCAGCCATCATCATTGAAGCTTTTAATAGAATCATTAAAGCCTCTGCATCGGAGAAATATCATGTTAACAGAAACCTAAGCAAGATTCCACTAAAAACCCAAGCAAGATTCCACTAAAATATCATGTTAATAGGAACCTACCTGCTTCATCGCTAGCTGAAGGTGCGCAAAACAGTTGGTTGACGCCAAGACCAGATGCTATCTCACCACTTGTTTCCTGAACAATCTGCCTGATAGATCGCAGTGCCTTTGGTAGACATAGGAGGGGCGAAAAGAGAGAGTACAAAATTCAAAGAAGCGTGTTTCAGCAAGATTTGCAGAGGCAGTGTGCACAGGGAAGTGATGGACGTTGCGTACGAAAAGGGGCATAGTCAAAGAAAAATAAGAAGTGGCAGACTTGGGTCAGTGCTTTTAATTAATATATAATATATGTTAGTTCAGGGGAAGAGGTGTCGGTCCCTTTGAGGGATCAACGTCTCTTTGCTAAATGGACGTCAGTCCCTCTATTTTCTATTTGGGCATCGGTTGCCAGATTTTATAGATCGGAAGAGCAGCGTCAGTTCTTTTTAAAGAACTGACTCTTATAGTATAACATTTATTTTTAAAATTGCTACCGTAGATAGTTTGCACGTCATTTATCTGAGAAAGCTACATGTATTTCTTATTTTTTTCTCTAATTTTGTAGTAGTGCCAATGGCCAGAAAACTTTACAGATCACTTTTAATTGGGTACACCTTACGATAGAACTACACGTTAATATTACATGTGTGGCCTCACATGTCGAATTTTATCCAACATCTACACCTATAGATTTAAACCTCCTAACAAGATTTGTTGTTTATGGACATGCATCTTCATCTTCATGCAACGAATTATATATTTTAGTTGATATTGTATTGGTAAAAAGAAAGGTATTCTATAGTGGAGCTTTGTGTTCGTTTTTAGCGCAAAAAGGATTGAACTATACAACATGTCAATTAGACTGTTGTATCAGTGGCTTTTGGAAGGAGTCATTGGACGGCCATGTGCGGTCGTGAGATGGAGTGCATGTGGGCGTTCCCTCTCTTAAGGAATGCTAAACCGTGTCGTTAATTGGCGGTGGCGCCGCATCATAACTTCGCGTTGTAAAGAAGTGGCGCGCCGGTTGTCACATCTTGATATCGATATCAAACTTCCGCGGAAACTCTGCCGTACAGTTGTTGCCTGTTGGCACGTTCGAAGAAAAGTTTTTATATATAAAAATTAAAAATAAAGAATATTTTAAAAATAAAACGGGGAGAGTAGGACCGGGGAAATCTAGAGTAATGATAAACAATTATATAATCATCCGTTCGGGCACAGTCGGCCAAAATTAAAGCATTTTATGAAGAAAAATTGAAAAATAAAATTGTTAATTTAAGAGAAAATAATTTTGAGAGTAAAACTGTCAGCTGTTGTGTCATTAATTAATCATTATATGGGGTATGACGAGTTGGGTTCTGCCACCTGTTTGTAATAACAATAGTAAAATAATAATAAGTTAATTTGAGTATATGGACCCTATCATGTAGTGTCAATGTGAAAATTGACATTATAGTTTCTAACTTAGCTATTTCAACCTTCATGTATCATCATTCTTTGCAAAGAGGACTTCACTGTCTAAATTTATCAACTGTGTTGCTGAATTGATATTTTTATCTTCAATCTCAATTAAAATATAAAAACAAATATATTTATATTTCTTGTAGGATTCCCACCAGAGATGGCCTGTAGGAAGTTTCTTATTGTTGGTCCATATTGATCCTCACGTGCCATTAGAGGCAAAAAAGTCGGAGATTCCACTAGATATTCTACAAAACATTTTGATTAACTGGAAAATCGAAAATGTCCAATTTACTTTTACGGCAGTAGGGAGGTAATACTATGATAATAGTTGAACAGGATAGATAAAAATATAAATCTTTATCTTTATATTTTACTTGAAATTAATGGCAAAATACCTTAAAAAATAATTATATATTAGAAAAAAGAAAATAAGAGTAAAAGAGTCATTTTAACAATAGAAATTGATAAATTTGGATAGTAAGGTCTTTTTTACAAGAACAGTGATACATTAAAGTTGAAGTTGCCAAATTAAAAGTAGAGGTCCGTTTTCGCCTTCACACAACAATAGGGTCCATATGCGCAAATGACCCCATAATAATAACTATATGCACTTCGAATCTTTCTTTTCTTTCTTTTTTTTTCAAATTTTTTATTTTTAAATTATTTTGCAGTTATGCAAAATTACGAATGCCATCCGATAAGAAAATTATTACACTTTTGTATACACACACACTCACTACACGCATTTTTGTTATTTTGTCTGTGTGTATTTGTGTCAAATATCTAAACTACAAGTACTCCATATTTGTAATTTAGATTTGTGCCACGTATGTATATTGTAAATGCTTGCATGAGTAAAATAAAATTTCAGATATGTATATTGTAAATGTTCAAGAATATCCCGGAAGGTTTCTTAGAAAACATCTTATCTCATCTGATATGCATTGATGCGCGGCATGTGCATTTCAAATCCATAGGGCCAGTGTCTATATTAGCCACATAAGACGGGAAACTTTGTAACAAAACCTTCGAGAGGTTTTTGAACATTACTTATTTTTATCTATTTTCTGGCATAAGAGAATTTGTTACTTATTATGAAGCACCTAAAATGTGTTTTTTGTTTATATATTGCATATCTGACATAGACACAATGAAATGGTGAAGATATCAACCACCACAAATTTTCAACTTGGCATTTCATGAAAGATTGCAATTTTCGTGTGTTGTGTTAAAAGCTAGAGATTGGAAAATGGTTTAGTAATTATTATTATTATTATTATTATTATTATTATTATTATTATTATTATTATTATTATTATTATTATTATTATTATTATTATTATTATTATTATTATTATTATAGAGATTGTAAACACCCCCCCCCCCACAAAAAAAGTCGTGATTAGATAAGAGGCTAGAAGAGAAATGAAGTTAAGTTGTAAAATGGTGGTACAATCAATTTATTTTCGTTATTACTTTCCAAAATTTCTAAATTTGATATAAAAAATTTCTAAAGATGGAACTTAAACACTAAATTAAATGGAAAAAAGAATAAAAATAAAAATTAATTCGAAGCACATGTATAATGTTGGATACAGAATTTCGTATAATTATTTTTTCATTTTATCTTTTTTTCCCCTCTAACAAACGAATCTCTAATGCATTGAATGAATTAAATTTGATATATAAAGACTCTCTCTCTCTCTCTCTCAACTAAAAATCCAAAAATAAAAAAAAAATAGTATATAAATAAACGGAATCTTTTTTAGGGTGCCAAAATTAAAATTCTAGTTTCCAGAATCTCAGTAGCATTTCTATATAATATATATATATAGATATAAATGTGAGAACATTTCACATGTAGTATGAAATTAATGAAAGACCTACCATGTTGGCGTATAAGATCGCCCTACTGAATCCTTTCTCAACTATGACATAGATATACTATGCTTTTCTTTTTTATATACAAATATATCTAACATTGGTTAATCTGATATAAATGAAATAGAAAAAAGGTTAATTATTTTTTTAATACAATACAGAACATACTCCATTCAATATATTTGTTAAAAAATTTATTTTGATGCAGGTCATGTCAAATTAATTTAAACTTAGTCTCTCAACAATAGATGAATTTTCTAGTTTTGCACTATTCAAAAAGAAAAAATGACGGGAGATCAAATTCAAGGTTATTCAAGACCCCTTGTGTCTTAATTGGATTGATACATATATATATATATATATATATATATCAACATCACTATGCAGATTAATAATTCGTGCTATGAATTAATTTGTGACATGATTGATTGCTTTTATCAGAATTTGCATTGCACAAAATGAAAAAGAAAACTAACTATTAGAATGTGTATCACGAAATAAATAAATATGATGGATAATATTCAAATCGGTTGAGTATGAATTATATACATAGTAACCCAATTCAAAATCATAAAATGACAGAATTATCTTATTCACAAGGAGTGTATAGAAATGTGATATTGTACAGATATATTTGTAGTTACTAGAATGATTTCGGGATGAAAATAAAAAAAAGAAAATTTGACATTACAAAATTAGGAAAATAATTGCAGTTTATAAGACAGAGTTGTTAGTTCTCAAAAAGTCGGGAAGGCGTAATATTTCTGGAGCAAGGAAAATGAAAAATAATTAGTTAAGTAAGCAAAGAGTATTTTTTTTAAAAAAAATAAAAAGAACAGTGATTACTAATCTGGAATGTAAATATATGGATAGTTGAACATTTTGAAGGAAAAAAAAAGGAAATTGTTGTAGAAAAAAATTCGTGCAAGGAAAAAAAAGATAGTAGATAGCTAATATAGATAGAAAGTGGAGAGTTACTTGAAAAAAGAACTATAAAAATAAAAAGGTGAGAGCTGAAGGCAAAAAAAGAAAATAAAATTAATGCAAGGAAAACAAAATAGATAGTGAGTAATTAATATAGATAGAAAATGGAAAGTTGCTTGAAAAAACGAACTGTAAAAATAAAAAGTTGGGAGTTAGACCAACACATGTTGCAAGCAAATGAATGAAGAAAAAAAGAAAGGAAAAAAAAATTGAGATTTCGGAATAAGAAATGGGAGGGAAGCTGATTCTAGAATCTTAATAGTATTTAATAATATATAGATATAGATTATATAATTATCTATTTTTATTTATTATTTTTTGTTGTTCGTTGCAATTCTCAAATCTAACTTTTATTATTTGAAGTGAAGAATAATTTTGTAAGTTTGAATTATCACTTTTTATAGTTTTTATTAAACAATTTATCATTTTTTCACTTATATGTGTGTGTGTTCTCGGTTTCACACACTCTAATTTTATAATCTTGTTTTATACTTAAATTAAATATAGTTAGTCTTTGAGATGGATTTTATGCTTTCATACATGATTTCGTATCACTTATTTTGGTTGGCTTGATCTGCTTTTTATTATCAATATCACAATGCACGCATGCATTAATGTGAAAGTATTAGTATTTACTTTTACTAAGGTTATATTAATCTACTTTGGAAATTGAATTTGTTACCCTTGCTAATTGCTCATTATCCATTCATATTTAGTTGACTAACAATTTGCCATAGAGATATATATCAACCAAATATTGCCTTATTGAGGATCACAAGAAAATTTTATCTTATCTTATCAAGAACGAGTACTCGAAGTTTGGTGCATAGATATCACATTTTTCAGTGAGCCTTATATAGAAAGAACGGAGAGTTGTGAACTCATGGCACAAAACAGTGTGAAGATAGATGAAGCTGCAAGAAGCTGGCTTTTTTACACGAAGTCCATTAACATATGTATACTTTGTATTTACGATAACTATTACCATGCAAAGTGATGTCTTTCATTTGTCCTTAGAAAATGGAACAAGCCAAAAACTACGTGTTCGAGATAAGTAAATAATTTTATTATTTGTGTTTCATTTTTCATTTTCTTTGGATGAGATTTTTGTTTTGGGAGCGTTCATAAGGTTTCTCCTTTTTTTTTTTTTTTT
>CAVNYN010283264.1:0-38333 GCA_963692815.1 Nyctanthes arbor-tristis | reverse complement strand
CTCGGCTGCCCGGTGGCAGATGGCAATGATTTCAGATTCTCCGCCACTCAAAGAGGAGTTTGATCAATGGGTCAGGGAGGTAGAACGCAGTGGTGGTCATATGCCTAGCAAACAGGAGGTGTTGGAAAAGAAAGACGCCATACAGAAAACAAACACATTTGTCTACTCAGCAGCCACTGTGAAACAAATGTTGCAGGAGAAAAAGTCTGCTACATGGAGACCGCTAAATATTGCTGCCGAGAAAGATCGTCTCAGGAGGGAGTTGGAAGTTGCCAAAATGAGGGATGATGATATAGAGGTTGAGAGGATCAAGACAAGACTGCTAGAATTGGAGGCATCTCGTCAAAACCAGGAGAAAGATTCAAAGGCGATTAGGCTGGCAGAAATGAACAAGAGAAACCGGGTTGAGAATTTCAAAAACGCATCAGAAAAGAAGCCTGTGAATACAAGCTTAAAAGCTGGTGAGGCGGGGTATGATCCGTTTTCAAGAAGATGGACTAGATCAAGGAATTATTACCTCTCAGACTCAAATGGAGAAGCACCAGCCGTGGCAAATGGTGGTACGGTTGCCATATTAAGTGATGCTAATGGTAATGGAGGAGTTCGAGTTTTAGCTGAGGCTGGAATGGCTGCTACAGAAGCAGCATTGGAAGCTGCAGCTGATGCCGGGAAGTTAGTGGATACTAAAGCTCCGGTCGATCAAGGTACTGAATCAAACCTGCTACATAATTTTGAATTACCTATTTCATTGGCTGTGCTTCAGAAGTTTGGCGGGCCTCAAGGAGCCCAAGCTGGATTTATGGCAAGGAAACAAAGGATAGAAGGGACTGTAGGTTGTATAGTAGCCGAGAACGATGGGAGGAGGCATGCACTGACCTTGACTGTCAGTGACTACAAGAGACGGAGGGGGCTGTTGTGAGATTTCATGTTAGAAAGGCTCATCCTTTATTGTTAAAAATGCAAGCTTCACCTCCTTCTACTCTTTTCGTAGATGCAACTTTGGGAATTATGAATTTGTTTTGTCGTCTAATCTTGCAGTGTTTTGCAAACTGTAAATTATTTACCCTTTTATATTTGTTTATTTTGTTAAGTTTCATTGTAGTTTTTCTTTGAACCTTGTGTTGTTTGGGTATAAAGCAAATCATTTGCTGTGGTGCCTCGACTAGTTTTTGGCTTTTTGAAAAAAAAAAAAAAATATGAGAGAGAGAGAGAGAGAGAGAGAGATGCTCCAGCCATTGTTGGCACGTTTGACGGCACATTTGCTTTATGATTTCTCTGTTGGGCATTGAACTTTGGTGTTGGCGACCGTGATAGTGTTAGAAACTTAGAATAATGCTATTTAGAGACCGGTTTTCAGCGTAATTGGTATTTGTCATTTATTTATACAGTTCCATGAATGCTGCTTGGGTCTTTGTGGCATCTGTCAAGTATGTTTTATGTATATATGTATGATATATATTGCAAAGAGATTGTATGGGAGAAAAACTTAACTCTTAACCAAAAGTTTAAAAAACCATCTAGGATGTAATTTTTATTTAGCACTAATATGACGTCAGATGTGAAAGAAACTAATAGTGATTTTATATTCTTTTCATATAGTATAGTTGTCTGGTACTATAATAGCGTCTGAAAGTTACTTAGGATGTTATCATTTGTTATTATAAGTTAAAAAGTTTGTTGTATGGGGACGTCTTTTATTTAACCTTATATATACACGATTAAGAGCATTGATAAAGCTAAGTGAAAAAGTAAATACTCAACGGTAAATATCTGTAATTATATTTTATTAACCGATTGATGATTGACATATCGTTTTAAAGATTAGAGTACTTTACACCAAAAGAATTGATTGGTACACTGTTTAATTCGTGTCAGGAAAAAATCAGACTGCTTTGCCAATTATTAGGTCAAGTAGATCGCACTACTACACCTCAATCAAGAATCTCCTTCTAATTAATTCAAGAAATCTTAATTGTAGACTTTGGAAACCAATATTAATGTTTGCGTGGATTCTTGCAAGAAAAAGAGAATTATTTATATGTCATACTCGTCAGTCCTCTTTTCTATTTAAGCTATTATATGTATCTTATAAAGTTAGCTAGCAGTCCATAAACATAAAGCTAACATATTATTGAACTATATTAGTAGTTGATATTTGACACTAAACAAGTGACATGCTTCATACCAACAATTTTTGTGAGTACGTTGACGTGATAACACAATATCATATGAAGAGATAACCAGATCGAAACATCAATCAATAGTCATTGATTGATGGACATTCCTTAAAGAAGCATCTTAATTCCATTATATCTCGGCATTAAGACTTAAGAGTGAATTACCTTAAGTTTTTGGTAATTTTTGTTTACTTGTTTAATCTGTATTAGATATCTGACCTAAAAAATATCAGATGCCCCACATTTTGAATGAAAATCTTCAAGTACCCAATGTGTGGTGCCATTATGACACTAGACAGGTAATGTAACATAATTTAGCTGCTGATGTAACTTAAGAGTGGTGTATTAATGTACTGATATTGTGTCACGTTAGTGTCTAGTGTTATTACGATATCAAATTTTGACACTTATATAAATATTATATTCTTACAAGTGTACATTCCAAGCATGTTGAAAACCACGAGAAAAAATGACATGATCTCTCCAACCCCTTTAAAATAAAGCAATAAGCGCAAACGTCAACTATTACAATTCTCTACATCTCTTTCTAGTTCAAAGCCAATGCTTCACATTTCCTTCTTTCTGCCGCTAAAACAGAAAAAGAAATTCACTTCAGAAATCAGCATCACATTATACCACTCCCAAATTCTTCATTCTCCTTCTATCTCATACAAGAATACTTTGTGCGTGAACCGAGACACTTGCAGAATTTTCGAAAATGTAATGGGCACGCGAGACGTGAACTCAGAACTTTTGTCTGCTCAGCTAGGGAGACGACGGATTTATCTACTTGAATTTCATCGCTCAACAACATTGATGAAGAACTCGAAGGATTTCACATATCAGTTTCTTTGCTATTTGCAAAGAACCAAGAGATCATTCTATGCTTTAATTTCTCTTCTTTTGCTTTGCCTCTTAACTTATAATAGTGCCACTATGTTCTTTGCAAAGATCCCTTTCCCGGCAAGAAATCCCCCGGAGACGCCCAGTTTTTCACCTGAAACTGTTGCCGGAAAATCGAGAAAACCTTTTTCTGTGCCTTCTTCAACTCTGTTCACAACTTCTGAACTATTAGCAGTCAAGAAAGAGAGCTCAGGTGAAGATCTTGAAACCAAATTTCCACTTTCACATGAAAATCCAAAGTTGAAGATTTTTCCCAGAAATCCCCCGAAGAAAAAGCAAACTCTTGCCGGAAAATCTAGAGAGTCCTTTTCTTTGCCTTCTAGAGTTGCTGTCACAAAAGGGAGCTCAGGTAAAAATTTGAAAACACTTTTGCTTCTGTCACATAAAAATCCAAACTTGGAGAGTTTTACAAGTAAACCTGCAATGACCATCCGAATAGGAGAAAAAAGCGCATTCGGGCCATCAAGACTCTGGATTATGAGGCTAAAACAGAGCAATTTTCCGTTAGAGTGAACGATTTCCTATTGAATTCTTCTTGTGAGTTACATTTTTTCATGACATGGATTTCTTCAATAGAGTCCTTTGGAGGCAGAGAATTGTATGCTATAGAGAGTTTATTCAAATCACACCCGAACAGCTGCTTGATCATCGTGTCAAATTCAATGGATTCAAGAAATGGGATGAAAATCTTAAGCCCCTTTTTGGCTAAGGGATTCAAAGTGAGAGCAATTTCTCCAGACTTCAATGATTTGTTCAAGAACACTCCTGCAGAATCATGGTACAATCAGTTAATGAAAGGAAACATCAATCCTGGGGATGTTCCCTTAGGCCAGAACCTCTCAAATTTGCTGAGACTGGGATTATTATACAGATTTGGTGGGATATATTTGGACATTGACGTCATAATCTTAAAGAATTTTGGGAAACTAAGGAATGCAATTGGGGCTCAAACTATTGAATTTCAGACAGGGAACGGGACCAGATTGAATAACGCTGTCTTGGCGTTTGATGAAGGGCATCCACTTCTCTACAAATTCATTGAGGAATTTGCACAAACTTTTGATGGGAACAAATGGGGTCACAATGGGCCTTATTTGGTTTCAAGAGTTGTTTCAAGGGTTGGAATTGGATACAACTTCACTGTGTTGCCACCCTCGGCGTTCTACCCCGTCGACTGGAATAGAATTGGTGGCCTTTTCGAGGGGCCAAAAAGTCGGGCTCATTCAAAATGGCTGCTAGCAAAGTTTAGGCAAATTACTGGACATGGATATGCTGTGCATCTTTGGAACAAGCAGAGTAGAAAGTTTAAGGTTGAAAAGGGGAGCATTATTGAAAATATTATGTTTGATCATTGTGTTTTTTGTAATTTTACTTCATTAGACATGTCAAGTATAGAATAATGATATGAAAAGGAGAATGCATATTCTCATTGGATTGCTCATAAACGTAAGTTCATTGTGTTGGTACTGTTGGGTTACCTTAAGCTTTGTGCAAAGAGCTCACGTGCCATTAGGAGACCCTACAACCGGCACGACACGACTCCACTCCACTAAGTTATCATTAGTAGCTTATATTACTAGTTTAAATTGTATAGTCGATTTGAGTATTAATTTGCACAAAATAAAATTGGTAAGCGTCTTATAACTTCAAATGTTATGTGATTGAATGAAATTAAATATTCCGCAAACAAAAATTTCTTACTCACCAAATATTGGGTATGAATCGAATGGGACAAATTTTTAGGACATAACTTTATTTTAAAATCTTCTTATTCTGCGTAAAAATTAACATAATAATTGTAAACATAAAATTTCATGCCAAAGTGCCAATATGAAGAGGATATGCATTGATTAATCAATAAAATAAAATATAGGAAGGGATTCTTCCATGTGATTGTGACGGGTGATGGAAGATCTTTCATTAATTTATGCGATTAATAATTCAAGTATTCAACCCTAATATGTCCACTTAGTTGATACATGTAGGTATTATGAAATTATTATTATTATTATTTAGGATTTTATACTACGTTTAATATGATTTTTTTTTTAAATAAAATGGGATGATTATATCATACAATGATGTCACGGCAAACCGCCGAACCAACAAAACGTTGGATACATTTAGTCCATGACCTAGAAAAGGGAAATGAAAGAGCAAAAGTAGCAACATCGTGAGCAACCATATTCCTTTCTCGAGAAATATGGTTACAAGTACCACAGCCAAATTCTAACAAGAGCGATAAATTTGATGTTTAAAGATTATAATTATATATATTTGATACAATTGAGAAAGGCATTAATGTATATACTCAAATTCAAGATCTTCTCTTAATAAAGAGTACTCTTTACCACTTAAACTATTACTGTTGATCTAATTAAAGTTATATATTTATTATTCACTTTCGGCTTTTTTTCCTTTCTTTCTTTCTTTCTTTCTTTCTTCTTCTTCTTCTTGAAAGGAAGAATAATAGTATTATTGCTTTAAAAAAAAAAAAAAAGAATACTAGTATTATTTTTAAGATGGAGCATGCATGACAACGTTAAATTTTTTCATGAATGAATTCACACTCGGAAAAGTAAATCACTAGTTAATACACCATTTAGACTTGGAGAAACGCGTTGGATTTATTTCAGAATTAAAAAAAGTTTCCTTAATTGTTAAATAATTGTGACTAAGTATGATATTTTTGTCTCACTCTTGAAATGGGATTTGATACACCTACAAGCTAGAAATACGTCTTCATCTCTTTGTGTGCTTTTTTCAATTACATGCTAAGAATACTGTTTGGTGATTCAACCTTGTGAATTTGATGTCTCAACCTCCAATAATGGAACCATCTTAACAAAACACTCTCGTGTATCACTAGAGTTGTCAATTCGAGTTGTCACAACTCGACCCGTGATGAGGTTGACTCATACATCGTAACAAGTTGGGTTGGAAAAATTTTCTATTGTTCTTGAATTGTTTTCATTAATAAAAATAAACGAATGCTAGAGATGTTTAAAAACTAAGACATTTGATGTTTAAAAACTAAGACATTTCTCTTGCATAGCTCTTTCACTCTCTCATGCCACCATCTTAATTTTCCTTTGACTTCACCCTAATGGGTTGCCCTCTCTACGACTGGGCGTTGGGTATGGCCCGAACCCGAGCCCGACCCGACTGACAGTTGGATTGAGAGTTTTCAAACCGAGACCAGCCTGACGGGCCGATCAACCCGACTAAAACCGACGCACAATGGGTCGATTTGGTTGGGTCAGGTTACGGTTTGAGCCCTTTTGACTTGGGCCAAGTTTTAAGGTCCAAAAGGAAAATTTTAAGCCTTTTTTTTAGCTCAACCCAAAACCTTCAAAAGAAAAAGAAACCCAGCCCAAATGCCAAAACCTTTACCCTAATATATCAGATGTTAATTTGGCATTTCAAACTATGGCATCAGATGAGTTTGACAATTTCTCCAAGAGCAGCCCGCCAACCTCAATAGCAAAGGACAAGTGATCTGTATGCCGATCAAGTAATGAGAAGAGGATTATGGTAGATTTACTATCCAAGCTTGAAGATTTAAGAAATTATTTTGTGGTTGTCAAAATAAAAAATCTTACCGGAGAAGAGATATGCCGGTCGGGTTTGAGATGGAGATGTGAAAGATCGGCGGCTAGAAGCAAGAAACGTGATAGTGGCGCACGGCTAAAAAATTAGGTTAAAGATTTTAGTTTTTACTTCTTAACCTCTTTATGTATGAATGAAATTTGAAAAATGAAAGTTGAATATGAGGATTGCACACGACAGCCATGGCGGCGAGGTGAGCTGCGGACAGTAGCCTCGGCGACAAAGAGCAGACTTGTAGGGATGACGACTGAATGAGAAGAGTGAATAGGCTAGGGTTTTTGCTTTGTGAGTTGGATTTGAATGAGAAAAAAATACATACTGGTTGATGTTGGATTGGTTTTCTTTTTTAACGGCATCATAATAGCACTTTTAGCTTTGGTCATTTACCAAGACATGATTTTTTGCATTAAAAATTTAAAAAAAAGGGAAAAACCGGTTCAAACCAACCCGGTTTAACTAGTTCGGCTTTCGTCGGGTTAGAGCCGGTTGCCTGGTTTAACCCGTAAATTGAACTCGTTCGAGTCAGGTTTGAGATTTCGAAACCAACCACCGAATCAGTTTTCCAAAAAGCCGAACTAAACGGACACGAACCTGGGTTGGGTCCGTCCCGTTTTTCAGTTTTTTGGGTAATTTGCCCACCCTTAGGCCCCATTCTCTCTCTCTCTATATATATATATATATATGTACACTAAAAACAATCTTCTAGTTGTTCAATGATTTCCAGCCACATGTACACTTGGCGGAATAATAAAAACACCAAAAAATTTGATAGCAACCCAACACCAAAAGAATGAGAGAAGAATAATTGGCAATATCTTGAAATCCACCCCTCCCAAGTAAAAAAAAATTACCTCAAGTAAGTGGCAAGTAATTGATAAAAAATTGTTTATATTTTTCAGACATTTTAAAATAGAATTTCTTTTGCATGATAATCATACGAGATGGGTCCCGCGATGCAGGTCGGTCTCACTCCCCATTAGTCGGGTATGTCCAATGATAGGTAATATAAAATTTTCTGTATCCTAAATTATTCATAACATAACCTGATAATGTAGGGAAAGTACAAATTGACTAATAAAGAGAACACAAATACAATGTGAAAGGTAGCTTAGAAACTTAAATTGTTTTGTTCATAGAAGTGCTGAGAAACAAGAATACTGCTAGTATATATTTATTTAGACTAGAGTTGTCATTTCCTTATTGTTTGTTGAATAAATTGATGCCCCCATGTATTTATACGTCTACACCCATAATCTAATATGGAGTTGCCAAATAGACTAGAGACTGATATCAAGTCTAGATAAATAGTATTACTCGAGAAACAATGAAAGAGAAGTTCTATAGTTGAAATTGAAATTCTTAAAAAGTGAGAATTGCAAATCTTTTATTGCACAGTTTGTATTATTTCTGTCAATTTCTCCCACCCATATTATCGAAGCCCAATCTCTATACGACTAATTATAGCCCAAATGACTTTTTTCAAGCCCAACCCCCTCATGCCGTTCTCGTCCTTTCGGCTTTGATATTTAAGAAAATTACACAACTGGTCCCTCATGATTATTTATAATAAAGAACTAATAAATTGAAGCAAATTCTGCTTGATGTCAATTAAAGAAGATGATGGTAAATTAATTAAATGATCCAAATAAAAATTAAAAAAAAATATTTTTTTTCCAACTACGCTTATTTATTTGAAACTTTGTTTGCATTTTTTTTTAATTGGGAATGTAAAACAATCTTTCTAAAAATGGAGAAAATTGAACATATATGAGTGTCAAGGATGATTCTGCTATTGAGATATAAAAGAGAGGATGAAACTATCAAAAAAGCAAATATAAGAGAACTATTTACACAATAATGTCCAAAGATAAATGTCTTTTGCGCTAACTACCCATAAGCAAATTAAGAGGAAAATGTTTGTTAGGTTAGGAACTGGGCAGATCAGCCAAATTTGTTATTACTCCGTTTTATGTACACATATATATGCTATTGCTATTACCCTATGAATTGTGAATTGCAGCGTGGATTGGAGCGGACAGTTCAGGAGGGTAAATAGGATTATCTTCAGATCCACGAAGGATGTATTTTTATTTATTTATTTATTTTGGGAAAACCACCAAAAGGAACAAAACTGATGAAAATGGAAGAATAAATGATGGTTGTAGTGGTATTTAAACACACATATATAATATGCACCTCTTTTATCTATATATATGTATGTATATATGGAAATGGAAATATTGAAACATGCACAGAATTTTAGTTGAAACAAACACGGTTAGTTGATGATGAATCCCAATGTGTCAGATCATTTTAATTGATTGATGGTGTTAATATGACCATTGATTGAATATTTTTTTATTTAAAGAACTAAATTGCCAACAGGGGAAATAATCTGGGACCAGAGTGCAAAGTTTTCCTTTTTATATCCTCTCGCCAGTGTGCATCTCCGTTCCTCCCTCCAAACTCTCTCTGCAACCAGGGAAAATCGAGAGGGTGTTTATTCATATATTCATTAATAAAAGCAAAATTGAAATATGCCCGCGGAAGTAGCAAACGATATCGTAGCGGCCCAGTCGGGCCCGGCTGCCGCCAAGAAATCGCGGGAAAGCGAGCGCCGGCGGAGACGCCGAAAGCAGAAGAAGGACAATAAGGCATCTCAGGCCACTGTTGCCGGAGATGACAGCGACGCCGGTGCCGAGGACGTCAATGGCACTGCGGAAGATAGCTCAAAAGAGAACGCCGATCCTCAAAAGGTGGTGCTCCTTTTATTTTTTTCAATTTAACGTAATTTTTAGGGTTTTGCCTGCAATATGGAAGCAGGAGGTTGATGTATAATTTTTGGTATAGATCTGCTTGTAGGCTTAGAAATTCCTTGCGAACATACCTTCTTGCGCTTGTGATTTCGATTTCTGTAGTATGCTTGCATGACCAATTTCACATAGATGAAATTTTGGGGAAGATAAGTAAAGACAATGTAATTATGGATGATTTGTGAACTCATATGTTTGTGTGTGTCTCTACGCACAAACGCACATGTTAGGTTATAAAGTAGACAGAACAGGTATTAGGGTTTCGTAAAAAAACTGAAATCTTGGTTGAGTTGTTACTTTCTTTTTTCCCATACACTTTGATACGCATGAAAGTGTGAGCTGTTTATGCCAGAATAAAATTATGAATTTCAACATTGACATTAATATAGATTGAGCTACCTTTTGGAGGTATAGAAACATCTTGAGCATTAACTATATATTGTTGATTGACTCATGTTAGAAGAGGGTCCAAACTAGAACTTTTGCTATTTCACTTTCCTATTAATTTCTTTCTGCGATCAGTTAGGATGCCTGAACAAATTTGCAGGTGTTGTATCTGGATTCTAATATGTTTAAGGTCCGTTTGGAGCTTGTAATATATTAGCTTTTTGCAATACGTTTTACCCATGAAGATGCTAACTTCTGATAATCTGAGTGAAATAGTTATACCCTTTTTCGTCGGCACCTGAATGGAGTGAGGAATGTGTCCTCTCCTCAAATATGATAATCATGTTCTGAAAGGCTAGAAAGAGATGGGCAGACCTTTGAATGGAAAATGAGATTCCTTGAGAAGCTTGAGGTTTCTTTTGAACTGAAGAATTCTAATGGTGGATGCTGTATATGTGTTGAGCACCAGTGCAATCTTTTGTAGTTTAATGGCAGTATTTAACACATGATAGTTACAAGGAGATGAAATGCGGAAGCCATGAGCATCATTATTTTTTATGGTTGGTAATTGAGAATCAGATAATCTGTTTTTGTGAAGACTGAAAATTTTATTCATTACTCCTGGGTAAACTTTTTGTTCTTGTTGTTTTTCCTTTTGGTGGTCATTTTGCGATAAAAAGTGGTGATAAAATTTCTCGGTTGCTTCCTGTCTTATACCTTTTTCTGATTCTCAGTCATACCATGAAGTTGGCGTAATTAGGATTTTGTCGAATTTTGCTTCATGATAGTAAGACCACAGAGCAATATAGCTTATGTATTTCTTTTTCTTCTCGTACGACAGGCTTTGGAGAAAATAGAAGTGGAGTATGTTCCAGAAAAGGCTCAACTTGATGGTGACTTGGATGAGGAATTCAGGAAGGTCTTTGAGAAATTCAGTTTTCTTGAAACTGCTGGTTCTGAGGTAAGAATGTATGATTCTTAATTCTTTTTCTTTCTTTCATTACTTCTTTCTTTTTCCTTCTGACGTTCCCCATATTCAGGAGAATGATAAGAAAGATGATACGGCACCTGATGCAGCCTCAAAGAAGAAGTTTGACTCAGATTCAGAAGAGGAGGAACAAGATACTCAACAAAAAGAGAAAGGAGTCTCCAATAAAAAGAAGAAGGTTTTACCTTTAACACTAATTTTGTGCCATGATATTTACTTTCACGAGGCTGATTATTTGAACATCTTCTTGGGGTGTGCTAAAATGACCTTATTCTCTTGCAGCTGCAACGCCGAATGAAGATTGCTGAGTTGAAACAGATTTGTTCAAGGCCTGATGTAGTTGAGGTATAGATCTATTAACTCAAGTGTGACAGTTTTTATTTCTCTGGGCTGTCTTGTCATATACTGAAGCGCAATACCAGAGATCCATATTCTTTCCCTTTATTTTTGCCATTAATATGTTGTGAGATATATAAATAATATAATTGTTTTCTGTTTTAGGAGTTTATTTATTGATCCATAATCTAATTGTATTTGTTGGTAGTTAGGCTTAGGCTATTTGTCTGGAATCTAATTACTATGAGTGTCTAGTTATCTTGAATCTACTCAATTGTAAGCTAGATTTGTATTTTTACTGTTTAATTTTTCTATATTTTTTATTCTTCTTTCAAGATTTTCTCGTTTGAATTATCTCTTCCTTTTTGTTTTTGATTTTGGTGGATCAATGATGTACTGAAAAATTACTGCATTATCTCTCTGAATTTCTAAAAGGGAGCTGAAGATAGCATTTACCTCTCTGAGATCGCGTTTGCTTCACTGCTTACTAATGAAAAAATTGAAATAGTAAAAGTATGAGAAGGATGGAATTGATTGTTGTTGCAAAAATTATAATTATTGAGAAAAAAAGGTGTCTTGAATCTAATTATAATGAATTTCTAGGTATGGGATGCTACTGCTGCGGATCCTAAGCTATTGGTGTATCTCAAAGCATATCGCAATACTGTTGCTGTACCACGGCACTGGTGTCAGAAAAGGAAATTTTTGCAGGTGAGTTACAACAAGTTATATAACTGTATGCTGGGATACATTCAAAATGCATTAATGTTAATTATGCCCTTGTTCTATGTATTTGCTGAAAAGGTAGTGGGTTTAATCAAATGTGGGTTTTAGGGAAGAGGATAATGGAGGGTGAAGTCATTGAGGTTTGTCTTATATGTATATATGTGGTTCTTGCAGGTGAGCAGCGGTGTCACTTCTGGAGCCTCAACATGTAGGTGTTCTGTGAGGGGAAACCTTACGATGAATTTTCTTTAAATTGCCTTGCTAGCGTGGGTTGGGGTGTAGGCATTTTATTATCACCCTTCTCTATAAATAAATATGTCAATGGAGTACCTTATCTGTAAACTAAAATGCAACTTCTGGTTAGCAGGATAGTATGGATTCTGCTGGGAATTAAGACGTATTTGCTTTCAACAGAAAGCTTGGACTAGTTGAATTTTCTACATTAAAAATTCTGCTCTAGGATGCTTTTATTTATTTGATTTTCATTTTTAATCTCTTGCCTACACAGCTTATCTCATCAGGTTTTTGAAATTGTTTTGCAGGGAAAGCGTGGTATTGAGAAACAGCCTTTTCAACTTCCTGATTTTATTGCGGCCACAGGAATTGAGAAAATTAGACAAGTGAGACCAATTTTAGCTCTTTGCAGTTTATACACTTCAATTTGATCAAATGGTTTATTTTAAAAAGTCCCCCCAGTAAGTTATGTTTCTTGGACTCAAGCATACGTACCGCATATCTGCGTGCATCCAATTTAATATGTCCTTGTACAGATGTATGTAATGATGACTTAAGGCATGTGTGATTAACTTTCTTTTTCTGGTTATGAGCAACAGAATGTTGTCATAGGACTTGTGTGAAAAAAAAATGGTTCTTGAATATGTGTGCCTAATTTTTGATTGCATACATGATACATGACATCGAGTGTTCAGCTCATAATTTATTTGGAATAATGATTTTATGTTTAATTGATTATGATTGAATCTTCATAATTAACATAGGTATTGGTCAGGGTTTTTGCCATGTTTTGTAGATTCATGGTGTTTTCATGGACTTTCTTTGGTGTTTGGTGTCTTTTCACATAGTCCTGTGCCTTCACTTTGACAATTGCAAAATTTAACTAAGAGAGACTCAAAAAGGTTAAAATCTTATGCATCTGCAAACTTTTCTTCGTTTCTCCTTGGAGATTTTCATTAGGGCCTCATCTGTTTTGATTAGGCATCTGTATGTCAAGACTTAAGAAAAGATACTTGAGTGTTCCTGAAACATAATGCTAAAAGTTGCCCCAATAACATATTTGCAAAATGACTAGCATTCACTTATTCAGTGGCCTTAGTATTCTATTTTAACGAGTAATTAAGCAAGTTAGTTTGCAATTACTGAAGTTTCTTCTATCCCTCATCCTGTCCTTTTCTCTTGATAATATTATAGGAACCTTGGTCAAGTTTTGCTTGATTATCTAATATGCAACCAATCCCATGTCTTTGTATGCAGGCTTATATTGAAAAGGAGGATAGCAAGAAGCTGAAACAAAAACAGCGTGAGAAGATGCAGCCGAAAATGGGAAAAATGGATATTGATTATCAGGTTTTCTTTTGTTCTGAATTCAAATTAATAAGGGCCCCACATATCATTCTATAATGTATTTGTTTAAACTCATTTTGTGTGGGCACATGGACTTTATGAAGTTCATCCATCACATAACTTCTCTCCTTATCTGTTACAGGTCCTCCATGATGCTTTTTTCAAGCATCAGACTAAACCAAAATTGACGTCGCATGGTGATTTGTATTATGAAGGGAAGGAATTTGAGGTATTTATTTCACAAGATACATATTCAGCAACATTTGTTAGTTATACATATTCAGCAACATTTGTTAGTTATGTATATTTTGCATTCTCCTATTTTGGTATAACTCGGGCTATGCATGGACACGAACTCGTGTCATACTTCACACGACTTGGACGCGTTGAGACATATTTTTTGTAAATGTAGGAGACGTTAATTTAAGTACCTTAAATGCAAATTATATATTAAAATTTTCATTCTAGAACTTTTTCCATGTAGGCCACAAAAAGAATGTTAGAATACTTGTCAAAGGAATGCCCTTAGTATCTCTGGAGTATTTAGACATATAAATTGTGTATATAAAAGTAAAACCCCTACACATGGCTTATTGAATCCACACCACGAAGTGTCCAAAAAGTGTCGGTGTCAGACACGACATGATACGTCTCGGACATGTAGCCCTCGTGAAGTGTCTCTGCATCATAGAGCTTGGGTGTCAACCGAGCCCGCTGGCTTGAGCCTCCTATGGGAGGACCTACAAAAGCCCAAGCTGAGTTGGCTTGGGGGATTATTTTAACATGAGCTGAAGCTCGGACTGAGGCCCAGAAATGGGGCACAGCTTGGCCCGTTCTTGGCCTGTAATTACGGCAGCCTTTTTAGTTTAATTTTGTAAGTTATGGCTTTCTATTTAAAAAACTGTAAATTTTTAATTTTACATTGTTGGTAAAGAATAAAATTATGATGCACTCAATTTTACAGTTTTTTCGTTTTAATTTCTCTCTTTGGACCCTCCTTTTCTGAGGATTTTAGTCACTGCTTTGTGATGCAATGCTTAGTCTGGTTTGGATCCTTCGCATTGTTGTATCATCTTTTCCTTAATGAATGAATTAGAGGTGACATTGTGATTAGGATATCAGGGCAAAGTTCATCAGACTTTAATCTATGTCTTATTTGGTGGATAGTATAATTACTAAATAAATGCCATATTTACATCCTTTTCAATGGCACAGGTAAAACTCCGAGAAATGAAGCCTGGAATGCTGTCACAGGAACTAAAAGAGGCTCTTGGGATGCCTGAAGGTGCTCCTCCTCCTTGGCTCATCAATATGCAGGTTGGAGAATCATACCTCATATTTTCTGTTTGTTTATTCAGTATATCTTTTGAAATCTATGATTACTGTTTCTGTCTACTTCTTGAATTTCAGAGATATGGCCCTCCACCTTCTTATCCAAGTCTGAAAATTCCGGGTCTTAATGCTCCTATTCCTCCTGGAGCTAAATTTGGCTACGGACATGGAGACTGGGGCAAACCACCTGTTGATGAAGTAGGTTACCTATGTTTCCTTTACTATTTAACTTTATCTTTTCTTTTTTGTTAATTTTTTTCCTTACATTCTCTTACTTTCACTTTCACTAGTATGGACGTCCCTTGTATGGAGATGTTTTTGGCGTTCAACAACAAGATCAGCCCAACTATGAGGTAACAATTAGCAAATGAGCAGATAAATTATTTTCTAACTTTTCGTTCTGTTTTCAAAAATCCAATTTATGTCACCTCAGTTGAGCTTGATATTTAAGTCCTCCATCTTCATTGTATCAAACATGATTTTCAGGAGGAACCAGTTGATAAGACTAAGCACTGGGGTGATTTGGAGGAGGAAGAAGAGGAGGAGGAGGAGGAGGAGGAAGAGGAAGAGGAAGAACAGCTTGAGGAAGAGGAACTGGAAGCTGGTATTCAATCTGTTGATAGCCTTTCAAGGTATAGCATTTGTCTTCATTCTTGTGTTAATTGCTTGTCCTTCATTTCTGGGCTGAATTTTTTAGTAATGAAGAATCTAGGGCTAGCATGAAATGTAATGACCATTTAGTCACTAGATCTTGATCTTCTAATGTCAATGTTTGATATGGAGAATGGATTCTCGATTACAGGCTGGTTAGTTGTGTACTTGTATCAATTAATGGAACTAATAATTGTGTGATGATTATAATAATTACTTGCACAGGTCCCATTTCCAAAATATTTAACCTCCATTTGGTTATTTCCTTTTCTTATATTTTTGTACATATATACTTTTTGGCTTGTGATGTAGAGTCTTACTTCTTTTTCCTTGTTGATTGGCTTCAGCACTCCTACCGGAGTTGAGACACCTGATATTATTGACCTCCGGAAGCAGCAGAGGAAGGAACCTGAGAAGCCTCTATATCAAGTGAGTATTTCTGACTCCCGCCATCATCCTGATCAATATTCCGTTTGAATTTATCAAGAGCTCATAGTTTTTTGCTCGTTCTTTGTAGGTTCTTGAAGAAAAAGAAGAGAAGATAGCACCAGGAACTTTGCTAGGCACAACTCATACGTATGTTTTCTGCTCCTGTGGACTACACTATGGATTTGCTTTAAATTTTACACTTGTTTTCTGAATTGAATTCTTTTGTTACTTCTTTCAGGTATGTGATTAACACTGGCACACAGGATAAGACCGGCGCTAAAAGGGTAATAATTTTATTTTTCGCTTTAATTCTTTCCTTTTTCTTTCCATTTACTGTTACTTAAGATTGTAGGCTTCTGTACAATGAGTTTGTTACTAGCTTTGAATTGCCCCGCAATGGTTTCAGTAATCATGTTTGTGGGCTTTTATGGTCTAGGGAGTGTATAATTTTTATTTTTTGAGAATTGGTTGTGAAAAGCAATTTTTTGTGAGAATGTGTGGTTGAGAAGGAAAAGTCACGCATCTAAGTTCAAGATTATTTTAATGGGTGAATGTGGACGGTTGGAAATGAGTTCAAGTGAGAATTGATTTTGGGAAAATAATTTCATACAGGCCCTTAGCCTCAGCTTTTTTTGCACTTCATATTCTGGTTTGACCCTAATTGTGGGATTCAGAAATCATGTAGTGTGTTGGTGAGCTTTCATGATCTAGCCTGACTGGGAACTGCAATGCGGTCTCGTTACTTGCTTACTTTTACGAGCTTCATTTTTTCTGGAAGTATAATCATGCTTCACCGGTGTTCCAGCTGTAAAGTAGTTTCTGCGAGCGTATTTAGATTGATTCTATTGCAAGTCTCTTAGATTCCACAATTATGTGCTTCCTCTGATCAATTGACATGCTTAGTCAGTCACCATTTTATATAGCTGAAACAACATTCCTATTTGTAATTGCAAAATGCATGCACAGTACTCGATTTCCGTGTTGACTATTGACTAATTATTTGCAACCCATGAAATTGAAATGATATGCTTGCAGTTCTTATGTGACTATAAATTTTGGTTGTCATCCATGATACTGTAATTGCTGGCATACTAGCTGAACGGTTATTGAGAATGAATGGAAGTTTCTGATTTTTTGCTGATTAATACAATGGAGTTGATGTTTCTTTTGCTGTTTCACTGTCAGGTTGATTTGCTTAAGGGTCAAAAATCAGACAGAGTTGATGTCACACTAGCCCCAGAAGAGTTAGAGCTTATGGACAACGTTTTGCCCGCCAAGTAAGTCAAGTCCCTCCTATATAGTTGATTCACCAGGTTTTATATGGGTGATGGCTTAAACCCATTTGTGTATTCCCAGGTATGAGGAAGCCAGAGAAGAAGAGAAGTTGCGAACTCAGCGGGAGGATTTCAGTGACATGGTTGCTGAGGTATGTGCAACTTGCATTTCATTTTCCATGCTATGATTTCTCTACCACCCCCAACCCAAGGGAAAACTTCTAACGTACTGAAAATTATCCAGAATGAGAATAAAAGGAAAAGAAAGATGCAGGAAAAAGAGGGCAAATCGAAGAAGAAGAATTTCAAGTTTTGAGTTTTCGCTTGCATCTTTTGGAGATGGTACGAGAAGGGTTTTTGTAATTGAGTCATAGCTAATGCAACATAAGCTGTTGGGGCTTTTCTTGCGCTATGATAAATCATGTATTTTGTGGTTGTACTTTTGACTTTGTATACCGTAATGAACACTTGCCTTTCATGGCTTGGTGACCTTAAAATGTCTCTATTGCACAACGATCACAGTATCTGATTGGCTTTGAATTGGAATAGTTTGTCATATGGGAAAATGTTTTATAACAAAGAAGCTTGCTTTAACGGCGAAAATGTAGTGTCCAGCTTCTACTTTGGCTGCTGCTTCTCTCGTCTATTATCGTTAATTAATCAATATTAATGACTAAAATCCAGAGATAACTCGTCTTTTGTTAATCAATATAGTAATATCAAAATCTCCACTAACATGAATTCTAAAATTTGTTTGGGTGCGGCGTTTCACATTTTCTATGTTCTGTTTTGGACTTAAAAACTGGGAACGACGTTCTTGAAGGAGAATAGACGGTCTCATGAAATTTATAGGGAAACAATACGGGTTTCAGTTGTGGAGCTTGTGTAGTGTAGAAAGGCAACCACAAGTGGTTTTTTTGAAACTAGTTTTTTTTCGCACCCGTGCGTTGCACGGTTAAATTTCGTGGACAAATTATAATGTAATATCATTCGATAATCAGTTTAACTTATGAGTGGTTGTTAATTAATTTATGAACTTATAAACATACTGGGTTATTAGTTCACCAGTTTAACAGTCAGGACATCGATTTAATCAGTAGATAATTTTTAACTTAAATAAAAAACTTTGTAGGAAAATAAAATAGAAATATTATTATAAATATTATCTAATGTATTTTAAACAATAATATAAATAGTTTGGCGGCTTATACAACACGTTGGAAACAAAAAGTCACGTTCTAATTAAACTTTGTGCAGCTTGAACTTTATAACATGATTTTGTCAAATTTGCAACCCAATGGGTTGAGACACTGGCCAAGTTACAGGTAACCAAAAACTCACTATGATACTGTTTGGTCTAATCATGTGAATCCACCATCCAAATCACCGGGTTTCAGCTCATATTTTAGAATAATGCATGACAATTAGCAAAAAAAATTACAAAAGGGTAACTAGTTAAATTAGGGGAAAAATGGATAAATAAGAAAAGGAAAATAAAATTAGCGCGCAGCCATTGGGAAAAAAAAAAGAAAAATATATAAAAAGAAAAAAATGATAAAGAAAGGAAAAATTAGTGAGCGGTTATATAATAGGAAAAACTTAGTGTATGGTTACATAGGAGGAAAAAAAAAAATTCTGGGGAAACATAAAATTGTGACATAGATATGCGATATTGTAGACGCGGCACAATTCTATTTGATAATAAAAAAAGTATCTATATGATAAACATCCAATGAAATTGTTCCATATGACCATATCACTTATTTATGTCAATTTCTCTTATCTGTCTAGAATTGCCCAAAAAAATGATAAATAAAAAAAAAAGATAACAAAATTAGTTGGTGGTTATGTGAAAAATGCAAAAAATTAATAAATAGGGGTATTAAATTAGTGGTGGTGAAAAGAAGGGAAAAAATGATAAATAAAAAACTAATATATTAAAATTAGTGAGTGGTTATTATTTTAGGAACAAAAGAAAAAAATAAATAGATATTTCAGAGTCTTTTTAGATCAATATTGCTTTCGAGATAAACTTTTAATTGCTTCATGAATCCGTAAACACTAACTCATTTTAATTTTTAAGCAAAATATGAGTTTATCTATTTTAGATGGGAATGCATTAATACGGGCTTATGTGGTAATTACTGAAAATTATTTAAAGTGAGTAGTTTTTAATTTATGAGACGATTGCACATCAATATTATGTTAAAAAAAAAGTGGTTGCATGGAAACCCACAAAATCAGTAAACGTGTCCTTAAACCCAATGATTTAAAACAAAACAGATGATTTAAAAGGTACCTAAAAATGATTTAATATTTATAGATATTAAATTGAAAAAAGAAAGAAAGAAAAATGTAGAATGTTTGCATGGAAGACTAAACAAATACATAACACTCAAATAAAAAGATAGCTATGAATTGCTGGATTAAAGGGAAAAAAATTGATGTGGGTAACCATTTTGCAAGAAAATCACAACAAAAAACTGGTTGAAAATAAATTTGGGGAAAAAAAGGTTAATGAGTGGTTATTTTGTCTTCAAAGTTAGTGGGGGTTATTCCATATGACCTGATTTGTGGTAGTAAAAAAATTAGAAAAAAAAAGAAATGAAATGAAAATAGAGATTCTGGAATCTTTGAAAGGTGGGAAAATAATTCTGGAATAACAGTTGTTTTTCTATATATAAAGATAAAGATAAAGATAAAGAGTAATTTTTTTGCACCCGTGCATTGCACGGTCAAATTTCATAGACAAAGTATAATATAATACCGTCCGATCATCAGTTTAACTTTTGGATTATTGTTAATTAATTTATGAACTTATAAACATACTGGGTTACTGGCTCACCAGTTTAACTGCCAGGACATTGGTTTAATCAGTAGATTATTGTTAATTTATAAATTTAAATAAAAAAACTTTTTAGGAAAATTAAAATAGAAATATTATTATAAATATTATGTAATGTATTTTAAAACATAATATAAATAGTTTGGCGGCTTATACAGTACCTTGGAAACAAAAAGTCATGTTCTAATTAAACTTTGTGCAACTTGAACTTTCTAAAATAATTGTCAAATTTGCAACCCAGTGAGTTGGGACACTGGCCAGGTTATAGGTCACCAAAAACTCATTGGTTGTTCGGGTCTCCAATCGAGTCATTACAGTCCGGTCTAATCATATGAATCCAAATCATCGGGTTTCAGCTCAGATTTTAGAATAATGCATGACAATTAACAAAAAAAATTACAAATGGGTAATCAGTTACATTAGGGGAAAAATGGATAAATAAGAAAAGGAAAATAAAATTAGCCGGTTGCAATTGGGAAAAAAAAGAAAAATATATAAAAAGAAAAAATGATAAAAAAAAGGAAAAATTAGTGGGCATTTATACAATAGGAAAAAATTAGTGCATGGTTACATAGTAGGAAAAAAGAAAAAAAATTCTGGGGAAATATGAAATTGTGACGTAGATATGCGACATTGTAGAAGTGGCACAATTCTTTTTGATAATGAAAAAATATCCATATGATAAACACCCAATGAAATTATGCAGTGTGACCATATCACTTATTTTTGTCATTTTCTCTTATCTGTCTAGAATTACCCAAAAAAATGATAAATAGAAAAAGATAACAAAATTAGTTGGTGGTTATATGAAAAATGAAAAAAAATTAATAAATAAGGGTATTAAATTAGTGGGTGGTGAAAAGAAGAAAAAAATGATAAGTAAAAAAATAATATATTAAAATTAGTGCGTGGTTATTATTGTAGGAACAAAAGAAAAAAAAATAGATATTTCAGAATCTTTGTAGACCAATATTGCTTCGAGATAAACTTTTAATTGCTTCATGAATCCGTAAACACTAACTTGTCTTAATTTTTAAGCAAAATATGAGTTTATCTATTTTACATAGGAATGTATTAATACGGGCTTATGTGGTAATTACTGGATATTATTTAAAGTGAGTAGTTTTTAATTTATGATATAATTGCACATCAATATTATGTTAAAAAAATAAGTGGTTGCACGGAAACCCACAAAATCAGTAAACATGTCCTTAAACTCAATGATTTAAAACAAAACAGATGATTTAAAAGGTACCTAAAAGTGATTTAATATTTGTTGATATTAAATTGAAAAAGAAAGAAAGAAAAATGTAGGGTATTTGCATGAAAGACTAAACAAATACATGACACTCAAATAAAAAGATGACTATTAATTATTGGATTAAAGGGGAAAAAATTGACGTGGGTAACCATTTTGCAAGAAAATTGTAACATAAAAACTGGTTGAAAATAAATTTGGGAAAAAAAAAAAAGTTAGTGGGTGGTTATTTCATATTGCATGATTTGTGGTTGTAAAAAACTAGGGAAAAAAAAGGACAATATATGAAAATAGAGATTCCGAAATCTTGCAAAGGGGGGAAAATGATTCCGGAATAACAGTTGTTTTTCTATATATAGTAATAGTAATCTTATATATATATATATATTAAAGTAGGATAGTGGTTATATGCAAGTTTTCCCGCCAAAACCACTATCCTACTTTTGTATGCTTATTTTATTTTTTATTTTATAATAATAATAGTTATTCATTCTGTTTCCCGCCAAAACCACTATCCATTTGTTACATTTTGCTATCATTTTATTTTATAATAATATATAAGAATTAATATATATTTCTTTTCTTCTATATATAATATACTATTTGTTATCCATTAATGTTTGTTATACATATTCTATTAGTTTTTAAGCTATCTTCAAAGATTTAATATTTCTTTAAAATTTTAATAATTGATAGACAAATTTCAAGTATTTATGATATAATAATAATAAAGCAAATTAAATCAGTTTCAAAATTTTTTACTTTAATTCAATATGATAAACCATACATCATAAAACCTAGGGCTATATGTTTAGTACATTATTTAGTTTATTATTTGTTTCTTGGGAATCTATATATTAGTAAAAATTTAAGTTGAGGAGGCACGATAGTAATAATATTTGATGATAATGTCTTAGAATAAAAATAAAAAATCTTTTAATTCTTTTTAGAACAGAAAGTAGTTAAAAATTTATGTCAGTGGTAAATAGTAAATCATATAAAATTTACCATTTGTTGTAATATTACTTCGCTTGAGTCTTTTGTAATATGAGACCGCGTACTTTAGATTTTTTAGAGTAGATTTAATGAATAGTAATAAGGAAATGTGAAAAATAATTTTCTAAGAATATATGATGGAGAATGAGTGTGAAAAATAATTCATTTTAATAAATAAATATCATCCATACCCTGTTAACTAAGAATGTGGGTGTAAGGTAATTATATAATTGTATAAATTTCGTATCCTCTTTTTTCCATGGTTTCTTAGTTTTCATATTCAATATGAAATTAATTTTGTAAAAGTTCCTCATTTTCATTTTTATTACTTAAGAGTATTGTTCTAAGAATGACAATATAATTAGTTTTGTGTCAAGTGAAAATATTGTTTATTTCAATTTCATTCTATTAGTAATATATGTATATGAACGGGTAATATGTAATAAAATTATAATTATTTTGGTTTTCAAATTAATACGTTTTTTTAAAGCTAATTATTATTCTATTCCGTGTAACGCACGAGAGATATAACTAGTAGTAATGATAAAAAAATAATAATAATAAAGATAAAGATTACTAGTAGTTTCTTGTGATCTACAATTGAGGTTTTCATGTTATAGAGACCTTGTTGTTTTCATATAAAAATTGTGGTTTTTTATACCCTCTCCAATTCAACAATGCGTATGGAAGAAGTGTGAAGACAAGGGATTTTTTCACAAATACGCGTGAACCATCTTTCGTTTGGTTATGTAACTGAGAGGGTTAAAGTAATCGTGTTCATTGTTCTTTCCTGGGGGAATCAGAAATAATCGCCCAATTAAAGCCCGGTTTTTCTATGCGTTCGGGTAGCTCAATTTGACTCTATCACTGTCAAAGCCAGCGTTAACTAACATTCACACATGCGTTGCGTCCCTTCTAGAGCTCTTTGGAAGCCAGAACCCGTCTCTTTCTGCCAGTAAACGGCAGAAAGAAAACAAAAGAATTATAAATTGATAATTGAGCCCAAAAAAAAAAAATGTAATGATAACGGTCATATATGAGATATCATGTGAGTGTACAGAAGCGGAACTGGAAGTCTCTACAAAACTTGTGCATACATCTAATAAAATCTGGAACGAAAAGAATGATAATTGACAATACCAAACTTATTTCTTAGCATGCTTATGTATCACACCTTTCTGCAAATGAATATACGGTTTATTTAGACCAGAAGATAATAGCACAATAGCTACTGTACAAATCAAAGGCTCGAAGAAAGTGTCTTCAGCTTGCTGCTTCACGAATCTAGCTTATGAAACGAATTTCTTGCGGCCAAATTTTTTCCCCAAGTTTCACGTTTTTATTTACCGTACAATGGATTTAGACAGTTTTTTCTCTAGCATTTTAGAAGCAGTTTTAGTTCCAACCGGGGTTTTCTTGGACACTGCCGGAGTAGCAGCGCCAGCAGCAGCTGTTCTTTCAGCAATTCTCTTCTGCCGTTCAATCAATAGCTCTTCCATTCTCTTGCGAACATCTTCTTCCTGCCAAGCAAATGCATAAATCATAACAATAATCAACAACAGGAAAAATAAAGAGGGAACATCAGGGAATAACAGTATAAATAAATGGTATTTTATACCTTCTCTAACTTGGTCTTGTGAGCCATCAGCCTACTTGCTGAAGATAATGTATTGCTCTTTGTTAAGGTACTGGGCTTGCCCTTAGCAGGCGATCCAGGCAAAACTTTGGATTTTGCATCCTGTCCTGGAATCTTTGTAGTTGGACCTGCATTTTTGTTGCTACCAGTGCTTTTACCGTTGACAAGAGGCTTATCTTTTACTTGATCAGTTTCCTTGACAAGAGAAGATCTTTTATCAGCCTCTGTAAAAGAAATCTCAGCTTCATAATCCATTTCAGGTGTCCAGGTTTCCCCTATGGATTCACGCGACTCCCTCACAAGCACCATGCAGAGTTCATCGGGCTCAGCCTGCTTGGATACTTCCTGTGATTTATTCAAACTTTTATTTTCAGTGTGTGTTGCTGTATATGTGTCCTCGATGATGCCAATATCAGTCCTCCATGAAGAATCATATTGATCCTGTACTGCTGGTCGAGACTCAATGATAATGGAATCGTCCATCAAAGCAGCTTTTTGGTTTGATTTTTTGTGAACAAAGTTCTCCTCATAGGACACAAGATTGTCAAATCCCATTTGCTTAGCATCCCATGTACCTGACTCTCCAGAGGATTTGACAAACCAATCTTCTGCCTTGCGACTTCTAATAGTAGCTGATTCTGCGGCAAAATCAGATGAGGTTCTGAGCGCACCTGATCTCGATTCTTCTGACCTTTGCAAAAACAATGCATTCTCATCTTCAGAAACGGTTCTCTTTGTAATTGGTCGCATATTTTCAGTATTTAAATTCACCCCATTATCTGCGCCAACGCTGCCTCCATATCTTTGGATCACAAGAATTGCATCGTCACTGGTTAATGACTGTTTCCTATTTTTCTCTGATGCAAAATCTAGCGGACCATTGGTTTTGCTTGGATTCCCATTTTTGGAAGTTTCTAGCATAAGATGTTCATCCTGAGGACCCACAACGCGATGTCCATTAGAAGTTGGCTCCTTCTGACTCAAGAGGAGATTCTGAAAGGCATCCCAGTTATCATTTCCTTTCCCTCCATCAGTACTTGATTGGACGTCAGTTTTAGAATCTGAGTCACTATTATCAATTGATCCATAAGAGCCTCGGTTTCCTCTTCTTTTGTGTGATTTTGAGTGGGAATGTTTCTCCAATGATGCAATCGCACTGTCCACTCCCTCTCTGATGGAAGATTCATCAACTTCTGAAGAAACATCAGAGTCTCCATTTTCTCCATTGCGCTTTCCGGACGTTATATAGTTTATGTTACGAATCACAACTGTTTTTGAGGACTTCTTCTTGTGCTTTTTAACATCCTGTATTCCCTTTGAAGAATGACTCTTACTATGGCTTTTAGTTTCATCTGAATCTGTCCCAGAATAGGAGTCGCTGGATTCATTTCGCTCATTGTCTTCAGAGGTTTCTGTTCCATTTGCATCTGAAGATTTCTCCTTTCTCTGAGATGACTTACGAGTTTGATGACCATTAGACTGTTGAAAAATTCCATTGGGAGAACCATTCACATTTTGAGGCCATCCCATATGTCCGGGATAATAAGGCAGCACTGGATGCATGCCTGGAAAAGGATAACCTTGGTATGGCTGAGAAGGGTTTTGAAAGTTGTATGCATACGGAGGAATTTGATCCATCCATGGCATCTGTAACGGTACTTTAGCTGAAGTTGATGATGTCTGATCCGATGCTGGCTTACTTTCTGCTAGAGAAAACTTGGCTATTAGAATAAGACAACTGTTTAAGTCAGAATCGACTAGAATAGGGAGATTAAAGATCAGCTACATGGCAAGTTAAATGGAGTCCCTAGAACACATTTCTAGTTGTCCAATTCTGATCCCTTTTTATTGTTTACATCGTTACATTAACTGGAAAAAGGGTTCCCTTTTTCTTCTCTTGGGGCAGGGGCGACGGGTTAAAAAGGGAATCAAAGGTGGTCTCCGAACCAAGAGATCAAAGCTCCAAAGGAAGTCAGTATTTATAAAATGATCTAAGAAAGAATAAATCGATATAGAAGACTTATTTTCTGATAAAATACGATAATTAAGACAAGGAGAAAGGCTCACGTCCATAGATGATGCTTATGAGTCAGGAAAGTACACTGTATACAAAATTTGAAAATTCGAATGGCTCTTTCCAGATAAACATTAGTATTACTTTCTTATAAGTAATGATAATGGAAAATAATATGCTTAAAAAGAATAACATAGTGTTGGGAAAATTACCTTTGCTACCATCTGAATTTGTTGTAGAAGAATCCAGAGAGCCATTCGACTCAGAGTTCCCAAGAATGTGATTATTGTCAGCTGCAACCATAATTCCAGACGTCCCCATATGGGAAATATCAGGAATTGAACATGCTTGCACTGCTGCTAATTCGTCCATCCATTGATCATCTGAATGCTTTTGCTTGTAAAAATCCTTGAAGTCAGTGCACGCCACTCTACAACAAATAATTGTTCAGGTCCAATCCATACATCTAACAGAAACAAAAGAGACGGAAAAAAAAAATGATGCTTCTTATAATGCCAATGCAAAGGATATTGATATTTCGAAAATATTATCTACCAACCGGCTGGGCACATAATACCTGCCCCTGATTGCCACATGTCCCTCCCTCCATTGTTACATTACATCTCAGTTGGTTGGCACAATAATGTTCTGGCCAGCCGGCAGGAGAAAATTTCCCGCAATATGTTCAGATAGTACTGCAGAATTTTCCAGGAATAGACCCTCTAGAAGTGGCAAAACTCCAATTGCTTTACAATTATAACCACAACTTCTCTTTAACTGGTCGCTTGATGAGAATAGGCGATTTACTTAAGTTTAGTAAGAAAGAAGATTTTGAATATAATGTCTTTGTTCTGAAGTACGGTCTCGAATTAGTTCACTAAATAGGCACTTCCTAGTATACAGAAGTACAATATATATATATATATATATATTATTTTGATCAGGAAATACCATCTTACTTTGTTTCATTAAAAATAGATTGTACGAGAAAGTTGGGGGTTTGTCCCTCCAAACACGGGATATACAATTTGAAAAACCAAATTTTGCAATCTTGTGAGCGACAACATTGCTTTCCCTTCTAAATATTAGTTTTATTTGATTTAAAAGATTTCAGCATATGGGCTATAATCTCATACCTTAATCGTGAGGCTCCAAATGTGTCGGCAAAGCATATAAGATCATCAATGGTGTATATTTCAAATCCTGCAACGACTGCACGTGCATAAGCCATAGCCTGCTCCTTTTGCAGTAATGCTTTTCGAGTATCCATGAGATGTTGCAAATGAAGCCTTCTCAGAACAAACAGTAGAAGGAATCAATTATATGAAGAATGTAATAAATATGGTAATTCACAACATTTATAGAGCAAGATCATTTACTTCGAATTTTCTTCCACTGAATCCCCATCAGCTCCTAAGAACACAAGCAGCTCAGTCAATAAAGAAATGTAGCATCCCAAAGATAACACTAACTAAGCAGATTTAATCCTTCATTTGCAATAGTCGAGAAGAAATAAGATTTTACAGTACAGACATTGGATTTATACTACATGAAGCACGATCATCAGTGAGGTTTTGCAGCTTAGCTGCAGGAAATCAGAACTTCAAATACAAGAAAAAATGAAAACGGAAAAACACGACCTTGAAGACGAATTTGATGAAAATGCCATAGTTATTTGAATGCGGAAAAAAGTGTGATTACCGATACGTTGTTCTGATACATTTCATAGCAATGTGCATTTTAACATTAAATTCCCCCAACAAGATGTTCAAGTTCAACCATACCTTCCCCTGTATGTCCCGCCGCATCAGTATTTGGAATTTCATTAGATTGGATAGAACTTTCAATCTGTGAAATTTCTCGCTCTAATCTCACCATCCTTTCAAGAATTTCAGGCGTACTGACAAAGCGCACGAACCTGCCATATATAGACAAACGAAAAAGAATCATAAATAAATTAACCTTACATAGCCAGTTTTTCTAATTCAAGCAAGAAGCTGAATCCTTCTCCATGATTATAATCTTATCTATACCCAGTCTTCAAGAAGCTGAATCCTTCTCCAGGATTATGTTATTATCCTTTAATTTTTCCCTCTTTTTGCCTTAAAATAATGAAATCGAGTAAAATTACTACTGATAGTCTGGCACACAGAAAAACGATCCATCTTTCACAATTCATAGGATTGGAAAACAATCACAATGAAAAACAAATTAATTCAACAACGTTATCACCAAGATCACCAAGAATTATCATTAAAGAGTTAAATAGCGGAGCCCGAAAGGCCAAATGATCAATTCGAAGTGGAGCCATCCGATTTCAAGATTAGCGTTCTAGAGTGGGCCACCATTTTCTTACCAATGAGCTAATGGTTGACAATTTCAGATGGAGTCCAATGCTACAAGTTAGCAATACATTAAATTATGTCTGGAAATCAGCTCAAGATTTTGTTATGTTACCTTTGAAATGTGGATTTGGTGAACCATGAAGCATCAGTGGGTGGACGCAGGGTAATTGAATACCCACCTTTTGGAATCTGATCCTTAGCATATTTCAAATGAGAAATGAAGGGTTCCACTAGGCCTACACGACGCTCTTCCGATCTATTTTTCTTCCCAGAAAACACCACAAGATCGCATCTTTTTGCGTTCCAATGAAAACCCATGAGCCAGAATAAAAAACACAATCAGCATCAAATCCCCATTCATCGATTCAAAAAAAATAGATACAATTACAGCCAGAGATTCAAGAAATGTACCTCGTTCTTGTTGGGGTGAGCTGGAATAGAGCGTAATCAAGAAGGGCCTTGGGATCCATATTCAGACTACCAGAAGAAATGGGCAGGGAAAAAGTATTCCCAAGCTATATCACTGATTTGCAAGTTATCAGCGATTACTCTGAACGTGACATTTACCAAAAAACTTTTTAGTTTTGCATAACTGGTGGACATGCGAAAGAGCCAGAAAAAACAGATAAAGCATTGCACATGGAACTCTCTGTGTGTGTGTGTGAGAGAGAGAGAGAGAAAGGCACTTGGTGTGGGTCCCCTCATCTGCATTATTGAAGATAATTGTATAATTGCAATCTTGATCTCAAATCTCCACTTCTTGCTCGAATAGCAACGTGTTTATGGGGAAAAAAATCTTCAATGACATAACACAACATTGTTTTGGTCGAGCCAAATCATCATACGACCATCATGAACGTCTCTCACTCTAAATTTAACTGGAAAATAGGAAAATTGTTTAATTTCTCGACACATTTTTTAGATAAAAACTCCGTTTTTTTGTCATTTCAAATAGTAAATATTTCTCAGAATCTGAAGTGTGACCCATATTTGAATTGAAATCGAAATGCTAATGCAAGTTTTTTCCTTCTAAATCATATATATTCATATTTGTACCGTGATTATATCCAAATGCCTAGTTATTAGTAATTCCAACTTTGGGAAGTCAAATTTGTGATTCCCATTGCTTATGTGTAGAAATTGAAAGCAAGACGGACTGCTCATTGGTAATTTCACGATCTAATTAAAAATGAACGGTTTTCGTTGTTTAAAAAATTTTATAGAGAGATTGACATGTGATAATTGATTAATATCCTTCACAGTTTGTAATTGACATGTGATAATTGAATTATCTCCTTCACAGTTTGTACGTGGTCTTTAATTTTAATCGAAGGATTCTACCAGATAACAACTAATAAGTGCTTTAGAGACTCTTAGGATAAAAAAATTGTAATTGTAATCCTAAAGGTTTGTGGCCAGCTTCATACTCGAACCATACCATGAGGCCTAATGGTGCAATGATGCCCTCTTCATATGCTCATACATATTCATTAATAGACTAGTAATTAATTCCCCAATTACATCACATAATTATAATGCTTCGTTGCTTTAAGCTTTTATTCAAGAAAGTGATAATGATATGGTTGATGTGATCAAGTTAATGTCGTTGACTAATAAATTAAAGATAATTACATTTGTATTGTTTAATCAAAAGTTAATAATAATTGATCTCTTTGGCATTGTTAAGGGATCAAGTTGGTTGGAATTTCACTGTCTATATACTATTTAGACTCTTAATTTGTTTATAAACACCCTCTTCCACAAGAAGATTTTGTGTCACAAACAAGCATCACTTTCAAATGCAATAGACAACAAGATTTGATCTAAAACTATTGTTTAATAATTCTATAATTCTGAACATTACATCTGAAAGCTTAATGTATCAAGAACAGAAATAAACTTTTATCTCAAATCAAGTGCAATAAATTGACATGCCAACCAATATAATATCATAACAATGTTTAAAGTTCTTGAGCTACAAGAGTTGATAAAATTTAAAATACATTAATTCACATTAATTTTATTTACCATTTATATCATTTAGACGATAGTATATAAGTGTCTTTAATGAACCGTCTTATGTGCTACGATCATCCAATGAGGTGAGGTTACCTCACTAAACAACCCACACCCTCACAGTGTAGGCGTCTATATTGGTATTGCTATATTTAACGATCCACGGAAGCAATAAAATAGGGTTTTAGTAATTGTTAAGTGACATGTAAGAATATTAAAGTTAGCTATTGAAATATAATACATTGGTAGTGTTAAACTAACACTTGAAATTCAACATTAGGTTAAAAGTGGATCATGACTAAATTAATTCAACTTATAAATATCATAAAAACTAAAGAAAATAAATATGATTGGCCATATGAGTTGTTAAAATTATTATTAACTTTAACAATAAAGTTAACAAGTTATTAAAAAGATTCTTTTAACAACTTTATTAACACTTTCAATGTAATTATATTTTTAGTTGTTAATTAATAATTTTATTAACACATTCGTTTAATACTACCAATGTAGATGTTTTAAGACCATCTCGATAAAATTGTAAGAGAGAGAATTTTAAATCTTGAAGTGACATCACGTCATTGGATGATAATTTGATGTGACTTTTCCTCATTTTGACATTGTACCATGTAAGAAAGTGCAATCGTCCTATTAAAAATTCTCTATAATATTTGCACTTAAATAAGAGTTTCATGGTACTGAGAGCATGTCTAATGGGAGGATGAATTGTAGTAGTGATGTGGAGAAGAGAGATAGAGAGAAGATAATTATTTTAAGTAAATAGGAATGGAAAGAGGTGTAGATAAAAAAGTGAGAAAATGAAAAAGAGGAGAGAGAGATGGAGATAAAATTTAAAAATAATGATAAAATAGTAGTTGAGAGAGTGAATATGAGGGTGTATTTGTAAATTTTACACGAGACTCGAGAGAAGAAAAATGAGGAAAAATAGTGTAAATAAGAGAAAAATAATTAAAAAATAAAAATAGATAAAATTATGAGACTCAGAAATTTTTTTGGTGTCACCATCTCTCTCTAAATGGATATTGTCCATAAAAATGAGCATTGGAGATGCTCTGAAGGACGCGATCAAATCACAAAAAGTTCCGGGGGAGGGGGGGAGAGAAAATAAAATGAAAAGAAGAATAAAAAGAAAAAGCTACAATGATAAATATTACACAGTGCGTTGCTTAACCTCAAAGACAAGCACAACATAAAGTTGGAGTAAGACTATAAGAGCTTGTTGAATTCTGACATTTTTTTCATCATATCCCCCCGTTTTTTTTTTTAACAATTTATCATATCCTTTTTGTTCTCACATGTATTATTATTGTTACTAGATTTTTCAACCCGTGTGTTATACGGGTATAACAATAGAAATTAAAAAAATTTAGGACAAAAAAGAAAGATGACGTCTTGATCATTTTCTCAGTACAATACTAAATTTTTGAATATTTTTTTGCGTTATTGAAGAAAGAAAGTTTTGTTATGATTGTATTTCTAACTATTTATAATTAAAAAATAAATATCAAAAGAAATATACTTTAAAAAAAATAATACAGAATTAACAATCAATTTTCTATTAAATTTCCACAACACATAATATATTTATGATTAATTAATTTCCACGAAAACAATAGTGGCAATATACAATTTATATAATTATACTTACTTTAAAAAAAGCCGATCAAACCATAGTCCGTCAAAATTGGCTTCTCATGTATTTAAAGTAGGGAATACAAGCGTTCAAATCCTACTGGAGGCGAATCTTGGTGGAAATCAGTGGAAACACACACAAGCATTGGCTAATCCAAGCATATCTCGTGATTTACATTCTACACTACGGCCTAGGTGCTAGTAATTGTAGCCGCTCGTGATGATGCGTAACCAATATATATATGTAAAGTAGTTTACTTCGAGATTTTTTTTTTGGAAAAGAATTAATTCAAGAATTGTTGAAACATGCTTAAAAAATTTAAAGTGTTTATTATAATATTTCTGCAAGAGTAGTGTGTGTGTGTGTGTGTGTGTGTGTGTGTGTGTGTGTGTGAGGGAGGGAGAGAGATAAATTCATAATTTTAATTCATATGTAATAAAATAAAATAAAATATCAAAAAAAAAAAAAAGAAAGAAAACAAATTCCTCACAACACAAGTGGCATAACGAAATCCTAACTAAAAATGCAATTCAAGCCCAAACACAATATGACCCCAATTGAAATATTTGATTAGAAACTAAAACTAAAAATCAAGAAAAGGGATTAGTTAAGAAAATATAAAAAAATTAATTCAAATATACTCCAAAAAAATAATTCAAATAGAAAATTAAAGATAGACAAAGAGTTAAAAACAAAGTCTTACATCATAAACCTAAAGGTAGAAATTATGAAAAGAGATTAACAAAATAAAAAGAAAATTAATTCAAATCAACATTCAAAAATAAGGGAATAGAAATATTAGAAGATCTAAATTTCAATAGAAAGATTGAAGCCATAATCGGATGAAGATTCGAAGACAAAGCACAAAGAGGATAAATTAAAGAACTTTGAATCCAACACAAATATAGCTACAAAAATTAGAAGAACGATTAGATCAGTATAAATTTCAAAAAGGAAAAGATAAGGAAGATGTGGTGAAAAAGATAATTCAAGAAAAAAATAAAAAATATATAATTTCACAGATAACATCATTAGTGACGTAATCAGAATCGTTATAAAGCTAGACCATTGACGAGAAAAATTATGCCAGACAAACTTTTTTTATTATTAATATCTAGATTATTATTATTGTTATTATTATTAGAGTTATATCCACACTACCAATTCCATTTTGCATAGTATACACCACTTTTTAGTCGCACATAAGAAGACTATTTAATATATTTATTACTTTTCGTGGTTATATAGAATGATCTAACGTTAACCGCCGTTGGGCACCATAACGTAACGTGTCAATTGCGAGCTCCACCCTTATCATGAACTAATTAAAAAATATACATCGACATGTTAGTGCATCACTTTTAAGGCGTCTAATTAATGGCCGGCACTAGATTGAAATTGTCCTACCTATATATTTCCATTTTCCAACTCCCGTTGCGTTTTTAGTTTTAATCATTTTCCAACTTCCGTTGCGTTTTTAGTTTTAATCGTGAATTAGTTAACATGATCGATTTATAAATATATTATTCTTTTATTTTGTTTTTGATATAATGGGACATAAGGAAGGAAAGGGAAATTAGGGGAAATGTAAGTATGGTTTGAACTCGAAATCTCCTTCTTAAAACACGAATATCTAATCACTGCGATAAAAAATAAAATATATGTTAATGACCAAATAGATGCTTATATACTCTTCTTACAAACCTTTTGGACCAGTTTAATGGAAGTTTGAAAAAAATAATAATAATGCAATTTAAGAAGTTGAAGATATTAATATTAAAAACCAGTGAATATATTTAGATTTATTTGTATATTTTTTAAAAGTATTAATGCATATAAAAAAGGAGCATGGCACGAAAATGAGCATTGGAGATTTGTTTAATACAAGTGGGTCTCTAATATATATATATATATATATATATATAGATATGATTGATTTAAGTCGTTTGACCAAAAATTTTTCAAACAAAAATAGAACTCAAATTGGAACCAATTTCTTTTCCGTTATTCTTTTCATAGACAATTTTTCACGGACAAAAGAAAAAAAGTGAAGAAAAATAAAAGAGGGCCTTGTTTTCATTATAATGAGATTGAATGACTGGCATAAGTTTAATTGGTGATTGAATGCTTAATTATAGTTGGGTCATTACATGATCTCATTATAATGTAATTGGAATTGCAAAACGAATCAGACATCCCTTGAATTTGATGATCGTTTCTTTAAGGCCGGTCCAAGACCTATATCCACATATTTGATCAGAGTTTTATAAATTTGACTAGAATAGCACCAAAACAAGACGATGATAATGATTTACTACATTTAAACCGGGGAAATTTATGAACAAAAAAATAGGGATCATTTTTATCTTTAATTGAGTGGCTCTATTATAAAACTAGTTTCAATCTCCTACTGTACGTATAACGAGATTATCCAGACACACACATGGGAGAAGACATAATTCCGACCAAAAGTATGATGGAGATCATTTTAAATATTAACACCATATTTATTACTGGCACTACATTTTAGTTGTATTTAATGTCTCTAATCTTTATAAAATTTTATATCTACTTCAATGATTTTTTTTCAATAATTTTATTCTTAACCTTTTACTTACTAATTATCACATCTTACATTAAATCACGATTTTATTTTAAAAATTTCTTTATAGAAATCTCCTAAATATTTTAAGTAAGTAAAAAAAGAAAAAATAACGTCTATAAATATACTCTGACGTGTTATCTAATTATTTTAAGACCCACAATCAAAATTTATAGAAGAGAAAACATCTTCAAACATAATGAAAAATATTAGAGATAAAAATATTGTTATAAGTAATAAAGATTATGGATCTTGGATATAATAAGAATGTGGTGTCATTAGTAAAAAAAATAAAATTTAGTGTGATTATGACTATAATTTCTCTTCATCATTTTTTTTTAAATACCAGGAGATATAAGGGAGAAGAGAGACAAGTATGATTTGAACACAATACCAAGTACTTATTAAGTAAGACTTGGTATCTATGCGTATTTATAATGCTAAAAGGTATATTATAATGAAATCAATTCTAATTTGACCCCGCTATGAAATGAAATTTACTGCCAATATACTTCAACTAGATTAATAAACTTCACCTTCAGAGACTGCCATACGAACTCTTTACTATCCCCCCTTATATTGGGGAAAAAAAAGTTTGGTACCAGTACAAAAATATGGTATTCTTGATTAATAAAAAACTATCATTTATTTCCAAGTACTCCAATTTTACAATAAATTGAGTCTTATAAAGCTACATATGAGTTTTTTGTTATTTTACTAACAGGGAGGAATATGTTACTATCAGAATTTTATTCCCCTCTTATAATTGTTATTACTCATATTAGTCAAAATAGCAGTTTACATTTGTTATTTAGAAATTGTAGGTGGGCGAAAGTGACATCACAACGTATCTTTACCATGAAATTTCTCTAACCGAAAAATCTAATCCACACCCATAAGATTTCACATCACACATAAATCACAATTTCTTTGCAATTTATAGTTCAACTAGTACGCACATATCAAAATTAAAACAGTTTACCATGAAAATTCTACAGCCAAACAATCTAATCCACACCCATAATATTTCGCATCACACATCAATCACAATTTCTTTGCAATTTACAGTTCAAGTAGTGCGCACGTGTATAACTTTTTTTTTTGACCAGGTGTATAACTTTTATTTTATATATATATATTTATTATAATATGTATTATAATTAAGTATATTATATATGTGTGTATAAAATAAAAACAAATATATAAAAGATATTAGAAATTAATTTGAAATTTAATTAGTTGAAAATGTATATATATTTTATATATATGTATGTATTATTATTAAAATAAAATAAATAAAGAAAGACACATATATATGTAGATAGTGGTTTTGGCGGGAAAATTTACATATGATCACTATCCTACTTTAATATATACTAGTTATATATCCGTGCGATGCACGGAATAAAATAATAAGCCCAAAAAATGCTTAATAATTTAAAGAATCAAATAATTACAATTTTATTGTGTATTACTTATCATGTATATATGTTTTTAATAATCACAATTTTATTGTATACAATTTTTTCACTTGGCGTAGAACTAATTAAACTGTCATTCATGGAACAGTACTCTCAAGTTTTAACTAATAAAAATAAGAATTAATGAAGAATTTTTTAATATAAATTTAATTTCATACTGAATATAAAAACTAAACCATGGAAAAGAGAGCATACAACATTTATGTAATTCCAAAATAATTATACACACATATCATTGTTTAATAAGTATAGTGCAAGAACTCTAAAAAATATTTAGAGTGTGGATGATATTTATTTATCAAAATGAATTATTTACAACATTCATTCTCTACGATATGTTCTTGGAAAAATTATTTTTCGCATCTCTTCATATGGTGTGATACATTTTCTAAAGAAATCATCATTCTCTAAGTCCATTTAAAAAAAATCTAAAAGTACACGCCCTCCTATTACAAAAGATCCAAGGGAAGTAATATGACAACAAATGATAAATTCTATATGATTTACCCTAACATTAATTTTTAACCATTTTTCGCTTTAAAAAGAATTAAGTCATCATCATCAAATATTATTACTGCTGTATCCCAAAAACTTAAATTTTTATTTATATATAGGTTCTCACTTATATATTAATATGTAAATGTGTATACGATTGAAAGCATATAAAATAAAAGTATATATAAGCGGAAGAATAAATATATATATTTATTATTTTATTTTTATTTTTTGAAAAATATCTCGACTCAAAAATTCAAATCGGTTATTCTATATATTATAACTAGTTGTAACGCACGGAAAACAATAATTAGCCCAAGAAATACTTGATAATTTAAAGAACTAAATAATCACAATTTTATTGTATATTACTCACTCGTATACATATATTACTAATAATTATTACAATTTTATTACGTATGATTATTTCACTTGACATAGAACTAATTAAATTGTCATTCATGGAATAATACTTTTAACGAATAAAAATGAGAATAATGAGAATTTTTTAATATAAATTTAATTTCATGTTAAATATGAAAACTAAGGTACCATAGAAAATAGAGCATATAAAATTTATGTAACTCTAAAATTACCAAAAAAGGTTGAACCCCAACCCCAAGAGCCCCACCGGCATGAATTGAATTGGTAGGAATCGAACTCCCACTCTACGACTCCCAGCTCAGCTGAGATTACCTCACTCTCGTCCTTTCAACTACTGAGTTATGCCCTCGGAGGCATGTAACTCGAAAATTATCATACACCCATATCATTATTCAATAAGTATAGTGCAAAAACTCTGAGAAACATTTAGAGTGTGGATGATATTCATTTATCGAAATGAATTCTTTACCACATTCATTCTCTACCATATATTCTTGGATAAATTATTTTTCGCATCTCCTCATATAGCGTTATACATTTTCCAAAGAAATAACTATTCACTAAATCTATTCTTAAAAAAAAAATCTAAAAATACACATCCTCTGATTACAAAAGACCTAAGAGAAAGAATTTTTTATTTTTATTTTAAATTATCATTATCAAATATTATTACAATTGTATTCCCTTAACTTAAATTTTTACCGATATATAAGTTCCTACTTATAAAGTAATATGAGAATGTGTATACGATTGAAAGCATATATAAGCGAGAGAGTAGATATATATTTATTATTATATTTATTTATTTTTGAAAAATATCACTCAACTCGAAAATCCAAAGCTGAGATATAATTTTTGTTACATATATTATAGTTACGTATGTTATATATATGTATAAAATAAAAACATATATATAAGATATTAGAGATTTATTTGAAACTTAATTAGTTGGAAATGTGTATATATATTATTAAAATACAATATAATAAATAAAAAAGAGACATATATAAGTAGGATAGTGATTTTGGCGGGAAAAATTGCATATAACCACTATGCTATTTTAATATGTATAAGATTATGTATATTATATATGTGTACAAAATTTAAAAAATATATAAGATATTAGAGATTTAATTTGAAACTTAATTAGTTGGAAATGTGTATATATATTGACGCTCTTCCGATCTAAAAAAGAGGCATATATAAGTAAGATAGTGATTTTAACGGAAAAAATTGTATATAGCTACTATCATACTTTAATATATATATATATATAAAAGATAATAATATAAGCTTTCTCTAACAAAAAAAAATATAATCCACACCCATAAGATTTTCGATCCGGCTATGAAAACCTTAACTCCCTCCTTACAGAGCTCAAACTGCCACGTGGCTGCACAA
>CAVNYN010283263.1:0-20005 GCA_963692815.1 Nyctanthes arbor-tristis | reverse complement strand
TACAAAGAGAGTTGAGTTGTCCGAATTCTTTGAGCCAGTAGCCGAACCTGCTCTATCTCTTGGACAATCTCTTCTGACGTGACCGGGTGCTCCACAGTTCCAACAGATTCCTTTCCTTTTCCCAGAGTTCTTCCCCTTCGAGCTTACTACTAGATTTAACGAGTTTTCAGATGAAATATTACTTCCACCATTCAACCTTCTTTCTTCAGAGATTAATTTACTCGTGACTTCTGCAAAATTCACTGTCTCTTTTCCATACATTAAAATATGCTTGATATACTCAAAAGACGCCGGAAGAGACCAGATGAGCCTCAATGTTTTATCCTCATCTTCAACTTTAACTCCAATGGATTCCAGTTCAAAAACGATGCCATTGAGAACACTGAGATGATCTGAAATTTTCATACCTTCATCCATTCGCAAAGAATGAAACAGCTCTTTCATATACAACCGATTTGAGATGCTCTTTATCTGATATAATTCTTCAAGTTTCTCCCAAAGTTCCTTTGCTGAAGATATTCCATTCACGTTTGCAAGGACGTTTTTGGCTAGCTGAAGACGTATCATACTTGCTGCTTTCAAATCCAACTCTTCCCAATCTTCATCGCTAATATCGGGTTTGACAACTCTACCATCATCTCCGATAACAACTGATTTTCCTTTGTTGGAACTCGAGTTTGGTTTTCCGTTCAAAGCTTTGTGCAGTCCAAACTGAATCAAAACATCCCTGACTTGTACTTGCCACAAGCCGAAATTGATTCTACCATCAAATTTCTCCACTTCGTATTTTGCCATATCTTTCCTGTGCTCCACCTTGAACAAAACCTGACGCTCTGATACCACTGTTGGGAATTAATGTAAATTCCCCAATTACACCCGCATGATCGTTGTTTAAGGAATTTAATGAGACAAGGGAAAAAATAAAAGAACGAAGACAAATTTACGGACTATCAAAATTTTTCACTATATGATTCAAGTCGCTACAACCATATAGAATTTCACTCAACAACCTACAACCCCCAAGTATTACAAGAAAAATACTCAAGCTCTACAGCACTTAAAATTTCTACTTTTTGAGCAAACCTCAAAGAGTTACAAAAAAAACTCACAAGATGCTAAGCTCGTCAATTTTTCTCTCAAAGACTCAAGTCACTCTTGTACCTAAAAGAAGAGGAAAACACATCTATTTATAGGCTTTGTTTACTTAGAAGATAAGATAATTCCTTCTAGGATTTGGATTCCTTTTCTTCCAAAAACTCTTCTTTTTTCCTTTTCTTTTTCAACTTTAGATTATTTTTTGACAATAAACCCAAGAATAAGAGCATTTATAATACTATAATGTTGACATTGGATGACATGGCGAGGGAAAATTTGAGAAGAGAGTAAATTCGGTGGGAAGAGAGATAGAAGCGTCCTTCAAAATAATAATAATAATAATAAGGGTAAATTCAACATATAATCCCCAAATATTTGCTCATTATGTCAGTTGAGTCCTCTTTTTTTTTTTTTTAACGCTATAGTCTCTAGTCTTTTATAAATTCACATAAAAGGTCTAATCTCATAAAATTGACATATATACCCTTGACTCTTTTTTCTTTAACAACCCTTACTTTTTAAAGCAAAAGAAAAACAATTAAGACCAATCAAATCAGATAGATTGATATAAGATTAACTTTCTTAATCTAATCTATTCATTTAATATCATGTGTTAGTAGAAATGGATCTTTAATAAAGATAATAAGTGACATTATTACTATTTAGTTAAAATAAGTACTATATCCAACCCCCGATTTGGCCCCGATTATTAATAAATAAATAGAAAATAAAAAGATAAATATGTAACATTTAAAGATGAAATTAAAGTAAGAACGAAAAGAAATGTCCCAATACAACAATTTTCAGGCCTGCATGCATAGACGATATAGACGATGGTCCGATATTCACAAAGTCTAATAAACAAATATATATATATAATAAATTAAATAAAAGAGTGAGCACTAAAAAAAAAAAAAAGGCTGTTCACATGCTCCATCTCGTAATTGGCAGATTGCAAAAGCAGATTCGTAAAAACAAATGCCCAAAGTTCTGCATAAACACCTGTCTTCACAGCTGATCAAAATTACGAATAAAAGGTAGATTTAGGGAAAGTCGGAAATTATACTTAATTATAAAATAAACTATTACCTTTAAGTTATATATATATATATATATTCAAGAAATGAAAGTTTATTTCTATTGGCATTTTTTTTAAAAGCAGCTTATTGGCAAACTATATACTTGTATATTTTGAAATAGATATTAAACAGTTAGAGTCTTTCACTTATGTTAAGCGGCCTAAACTAAACTTTTATTTACTATATATATAGATCAAACTTCAATTGACTTTAATAGCATGTAAACTTGACATCCGAACGTTTATTGCCCATATTTTCTCTATGATAAAAAGTTACCCAAATTTTTTAATATACCTTCATAATAATCAATAAAATTTATCTTCAAATCTTATATAAGTTACAACCTAATTAGGTGGCCGTATATCGCCTCAACCTACAGAACACTGAATTTCTATTAACGTTTAAAACTCACATAAGATTGTGTTGCCAAGCTTGGTAATGAGATGAACAAAATGAATCACGTATGAATCAAAGTTGATTAACTTGATTCAAATTTCACAAAAAATTCAGCCACTAAAAATTGAAATTAACTACAGAAAAAACTACATACAGTATATTATACAAAATCATTGTGTTATTTGGGAGAAAATATCCGGTATTCTAAGAGTATCTATTAAGTACTTTAGATCAATCAACAACCCAAGCATAAATTTTAGAGTCTTCACAAAAATAGGGTTCAAGAACTCACATGTACATGGAGTATCTTACTACCTAAACTTTTTTGCTATGTGGACACAAAAGATAACAAAAATTTGAGCAATTCTAGGGAGACATGTAAAAGTGACATTAATAGGTGACATTCTCATGTGACACACATTTATTGGGTGATGAAGAGAGCATTACTTTTTCATCATCTAATATAAGTGTGTCACATATACAATGTCACTTATTCATATCCCATTTTCATATCTCCCTATAATTTTTCCAAAAATTTAACCAAAAAAATAAAAAAGTGAATGGAACTTATCGCTGAACCAATTAACCAAAAAACACGTCAGGGAGAGAGACTTTAAAAAACCCCAATCTCCTTCTTCGATCACTGCGCTACTTTTCATTACCCACAAGTGTACTTCTGCTTCTATCCGATCTCAAACCCAAATTCTTCTCCTTCTTCAACAAATCTCCACCGGAGAAATGATTCAGTTACTGTTTACTCTGATCTTCGCAGAAATGGTGTTGATCGTGATGTTCGTATTCAAGACGCCATTCAGGAAGCTGGTGATAATGGCTCTGGACCGGGTCAAGCGCGGCCGTGGCCCGATCGTGGTGAAGACTGTAGCTTGTACGGTCTTTGTGGTGATGATGTCGAGCGTCTACAATGTAATGGCGATCCAGCAGCATTGGATCGAGGATGGTGACATCAACCCCACGGAACAGATTCTCTTGGCTAAGCACCTTCTCGAGATTCGCTTATGGGTATGTTAATGATCTTGTCTAAAAGATTAAATTATTTGAAAGAATTGATATGTAATTATTTAAATCTCGTCTTCAACACGGCTTACCTGCGGACTGGATTCGTATTTTGATGGAAGGTGCGCAGAACTTTACATAGGTGATAGGTTGTGAAATATGTGTTAAATTTTTTGTCTTAGCTTGAAATTTTTCCCCCTTCTTTTTGTGTCTTCAGCAGTCTTCTCCCCACTTTTTCTCGGATTTCTATTTTCTTGACATGATTCTTTTATCGCTCAATTCAGCATTGTTCATTTATGTTAGGACTATCTGCACAATCTATTATTTAGTTATTTCATACTATATACAGTGCAGTGAGACCTGGTTGTTTACATAAGCTAGTAAGATACTAATTAGATGTCCAAAGCAACAAAGAGTTGAGTGAGCCTAAATCTCAGACCGTGTGAGAGTGATTTATGTGGATACTTCACAATGTCAAACTATTCAGCTCCAAATTATGCCCATATCCTGCGTTTTGCCAATCTTTTAGACTTCCATGGTTTATGTCTTTGTTGCTCGGCTCGCCTTTGTGAAGGAAGTACCTATGTTGGACGTACAAGTCAAGAATAGGGGTATAGAATCCTGCTCTGACCCTTTAATTGGAGACCTTTACATTGGTCTTGTTATTTTAGTATTGTATTAAAAAGTTTCTACTTTTATATGACATTTCAGGGGTTGAAATGAATTTTTGCAATTTGCAAATTTAAATTTGTTATATCCTTAAAAAAGATATTTTAGTTCTTAGTAAATTATCACCAATGGTTTATTAGACAAATGACTGTGGTTTGATTTTAACACCAATCGCCAAATCCCATTGTCTTGAATTGTCTCAACTGAACTATTCAGAAGGAAAATTTCTGATAATCAATGGGAAAGCTGAGAATGAAGATTTTCATCTTTCTCCTCCCGCTTTTGGCACTACATTTGGTTCCCAAGTCTTTAACTACTGTTTTCATGATATTCTCATTCTCCTGGAAAGGAGAAAGTTATACTCTAGAAAGCACTTCGAAGCTGTATTTCTTCTCCTGTCATTTTGGGGAAACCTTAAAAAATGATGAAATTTGCCAATCTATCTGGTAGGTTTGCCTGCCATCCATGTTGGCTGTCCACCTAAAGTGACTTCTCCCCAAGTGCTCATGATACTCTATAATCTGCCTTTATTGTGTATTAAATTGATCATCATACGACGTAATGTAACTGAAGCTGTAGTGCTATGTACCAACATATCAGTGTTAATGAGTTATGAATAATGCTGAAAACTACTTAGGAAATTTTGTAAGAGATGTTTCTCGCATTCATATCCTTTCTTCAACTTTAGTTCTCAGCTATCATCTTACTTTTTGTATGAGCCTCATGTTGCTACGTTGCTTCCAAGATATTAAAACAGTATTCATTTGCAGTACTTTGGACCAGTTAATTTATGTTATTCTGTGCACTGCACCTTCCTTTTTCCCCTTTATTTGCTCTTTAGATCTTTTGATTTTACATGATGCAACTTTGATAAATGATAATTACCATTGTTTATTAGGAGTCTGTAAGATAATGCCAATTAGAACCCTTCAGACATCAGAATTCTGAAGCTGTAACTGATATTAGGTCTCCATTTCAGAAAATTTTATTTCGTGATTGTTCCTGCATGATTTCTATTTTCTGGCAATGAAGGCAATCGTTAATGCTAGTTTTGTCATCCTCTTTTGCTTCAAATGTTAAGGCTAGTTTCAATTCACTGCTTTGTGTCATGTCAAATTTAATGAATTTACTATCATGCAGGATTTTCCCTATTCCTCGCATTCATGATTGATAAATTGCATCACTATATCCGAGAACTTCGGATAAGAAGGAAAACCATGGAAGCTGCAAAGAAACAAAACAGAGCTTTTGAGGACAGCAAGAGTCCTGCTCCTGAAGAAGTAAAAGCCCTCGAAGAGGAGATGATCCCATTGCGAGCAAGGATCAGGCAGCTGGAGTCAGAATTTGTTGTGAAGACAGAAGAGGCAAGCAATGCAGAAGCCCAGGTTGCAGCTTTGAAGAAACAATCAGAGGGATTTCTTATGGAATACGACCGATTGCTTGAAGAAAATCAGAACCTTCGAAGTCAATTGCAATCATTAGATCGATAATTTTCAAAATGCTTATAGCAAGAGGGCTTTATTCGTAATGACGGCAACAATTGATGTTTGGTTTTCAAATAGTGAGCCTTTCCCCACTCCCCACCCCCACCCAAAAAAAAAAAAAAAAAATTCTCTCGTTTGGCTGCGTATAGCAATACCTTTTTCAGATAAAATTGGCGTGCATTGAGAAAATTGAAAGAAAGCATACTAGATATCCTGAGTCATGCATGTGGAAGCAATTCATATCGGTTTATAACATTCCTCCGGCAGATAAGATTGGCTGTTCATTGAGGAAATCGAAAGCAGGCCAGGTATCCTGAGTTTCGCGATACATTAGGGATGGTTGCTTTAGTTAGCATTAGCAAGACAGGAGAAAGAATTAAGGGAAGAGAACTTGAAAGGAAATAAAATTTAAAAACAAGGAGCCTGGAGTTGTAAAAATCGTGGATGCACCTAATGTTGGGAATTTAACCAATTTCCCTAAACTCGTGTGATTAAAATAGGCAATTAATATATTAAATAATAATATATGTGCGGAAATTTAAATAACGCCAAGAATTATTTAACGTTGTAAAACCCTTCAATGGGAAGGGAAAATCGACGGGGCAAACCGATAACTCTCTTATCACCAAATAATAATGGGAATACAATGTTTATTCTCTCAAAATTATCGCCTTAAATCAAGAGGTAATCACACACTACCACAATCACGCAACACTGTCAAGAATAATATTCTTGACACCACAAATTATTCATTTAATAACGACAGATGGAATTCAATAATCAATAACAAGAGATGAGGGAAATATATCACCTAAATTGTTCCAAGAATCATCTTGGAGAAACCACCACTTGAAGAAATCAAATACCCAATTCAAGAACCAAAACTCCTTCCAAGTGGTACGCAAAAAGATGAATTTTCTTTCCAAATCCTCGGCTTCCGTGTGTGATTTGTGTCTGCATTTTCGTGAGTCTTCTGCCTTTTTTTCGTTTTCCCTTCAGCCTTTTCTTTTTCCCTTTCCGTGTTTCATGTGTCACTTGCAGCCAACAAATCTCAATATATAGAATATATAAACCCAATCCTAGTAGGCCTCCAAAACCATATATCCAAGTGCTTTCTTGTAGATTAATCAATAATTAATTAAATTTCATCACTCATCCTTCAATTTTTGTCTTGTATTTAAGTTGGGTATTTAACATAGACTGAACCCGCCCAACACCTAAGTGTATTTGTGTATATTCAGATATATTTAAAAATGCGGACGCTTTATGATGGACATCGTTCTTGAACAATGTTCTAAATAATAAATGTGATCTTTAGCCTGATTTTTGAGAAGTTGTGTTTTTTTTTTTTTGGAAGGGATTGAGAAGTTATGTTTAGTCTCTTGTATTTCCAAACTCCCAAAAAAACCAACAACTTTTTATTTTTTTATTCTTTGAGGAAAATGACGTCCATTAAACATTATAGCTCATAGCCGGGCAAAGAAAGAAGGATCACGGTCTATCCCTGTACATTCAAACCCATATGACAAGGAGTATGTGGTTATAGAGTGAACAACTTTGTTCGTCTCACTCTAAACAAAGCTACACGTACCACTGTCAAAAGTAAAGAAATCTGACCAAGAATAATGAAGTTGAGAATTGTGAAATTGGGGTGGAACTCATTAAAAGACATCAAGCAATTAACAAGAATCAGGCAATCAGATTCCAATGGATTGAAGCTGTGATTTTTAGCAAAGATGAGACCTTCCTGTACAAGTGAATGAATAAGAATCTTCAGGGGGAAAAAAGAAAATTAAATTGTCTACAAAGATGGGAACTCCCAATTTATCTCATATGGATGTGTAAATTACATCAAAGTCCCCAACCTAGCCATCCACTTACACTTTTGTCCCTAGCCTTTAGATACGGACTAACAGACCCCAACTACTTTTAAATCTGGACTAAGAGACTCCAGCGTTAGAAAACTCGCGCCGTTCGTTCAAATGGATAAATTTAAAATTGGATTGATTACACCTAACCTCCCCAACCTTTCAATTTTTTATCGATTACGTCTCTAACCTTTAATTTTTCATTTTTACATCCCCTACCTTTAGTAAAATCCCATTTTTTGTCCCTAGAGACGGAGAACATCTATTTCGTCCGTTAATGGCAGGGATATTTTAGTTAAAACAAAAAAATAAATATTTTAACATACCATTTCTAGTAGCTTGGAGGGCCCGAGGGGCCGAAATGACTACTATTCCGACAGCAAAAAGGGAACCAAGCTGCAAGAAATGACAGCCATTCCAACAACCATTTCTCACAGCTTACCATTTTTCTTTTCTTTTTTTTTAAAAATAAAATATGTTAAAATATTTATTTTTTTCGTTTTACCTAAAATACCTTTAACGGATGAAATAGACGTTTTCCATCTCCAGTGACGAAAAATGAGATATCACAAAAAGTTAGAGACGTAAAAGCAGAAAAATTAAAGGTTAGAGACGTAATCGATAAAAAATTGAAAAGTTAAAGACGTCAAGTGTAATTAACCCTTTAAATTTTCATTATCATACTGTTAGGGTCAATTTGCCAACCAATTAATAAAATCCCATTACAACAAAACCGTCCAACCTAGATGTGCATTTAAAATTTCATATTCATACCGTTAAGGTCAACTTGCCAAGCAATTAATAAAATCCAATTATAAGAAAACCATCCAATCTGGGTGTGCGCCAGAAAATCCAGACGTGCTAGTGTCTCAAAAAGTGTAATTATAAGGAATATCTGGTCTCGTTTCGGGATTAATCAACCATGAACAAAACAAGATTTTGGCGAACACTCTTTGCGGAGAGAAGTTGAATTTCTACTAGGGGCCACAGATAATATACACAAGCAGCAGCAGCCACTACCATTCATTCATATGATGATAGAAACACTGAACATTTTATATTTACAAGGTTATGATCTTAGACTAAAGCAACAGAACAGCAGCATGAAACGATCTAAGCAACACCGATGTTTTGCATTGATAAAACAGAAAATATGATAAATATACTGAAGTACAAGGATCGCTCAAGCTGCTTCGGCAAACCCAACCCTCAGTTTCCCATAATCAAATACGGTATGGTAGCGACCCATGAAAACATCTCCCAAAATCCTGCAAACCACATTTAACGCATTAATGGTTGCAAGTAAATAATACCATCGGACCATAGGTAACCAACGACTGGCATATTGTAAGATATATATATATATATCATATTGTATGATATATATATATATATAAAGATAAAATTACCAGAGAGGTCCACGAGGTGGGGCAATATCTAAAGCAGTGAAACCAGAAATGCATTGTGCGGCAGCACCATCACCGACCTTGAGTATGTACTGTTCATGATCAAGCCAGAAAGAGTCAATGAATTGCTACATAATTGGTCCAAGTGCAATATATGGTGAATCTTCCACGGCAAATTTGGAAACATGGCTATGCCCAAACTGACTTCAGAAATAATCAGTCTCCTTAGTTTTACTTGTTGCACCAATGAATAAAACACACAGTAGTAATGGCAATGGGGCGGGCTACAGGTCGGGGACCCCTATTCCCGTCCCCCGTTTATTTCTGGCCGGGGATGGCCGGGTCGGAGCCGTTCATCCCCATTTCAACCGACAACTCTTTTTACAAATTCGCATGATACATAAGCTATGCATTTTTACAATTTGAATATATAATTGAAAACTACAATCACATGTATATACCCTGAAAAAAAAAAACAAAAAGGAAAAAAAAATCAATCTACAAAATCATTCTCCCTCCTTCTCACAGAGATGACAGTAGTTATTTTCACACAGATTAAAAAACGATATTTAATATAGTTGAAACATAAATCTTACCTTATTTTTAAACATATACCCTTATGTCTCATTAATTGTTTGAAATACTTTCAATGCAAATGTAGTTAAATAACAATAATTAATTAGAAAAATATATGGAAATAAAGAATTAAATACAAGCTCAGATATCGTTAGTGGACTATCCCAAAAATGGAATAGTGGACTATATGAATAATTAAATTAAAACCACTCAAACATCCAATCTAAAATTAAAACTAAAACCACTCAACATCTTGATTAAAAGATTCAAACTATGTAAACGTTAAATGCCTCTAAAATGAGATTGTTAGACTTGATAAAATAAAATTAGTTGAATTTAAACGGGGTGGGACGGGTCGGGGACGGCAATCCCCACCCCACTTCAAGGATGAGCTTTCATACTGGTCCCTGCCCCATCCCATCCCGAATTAAATTGGGGAATTCCCCACTCCGTTGACACTGTTAGGCAAGAATGAAACGCCGTAGACTAGAAGCCAGGAAACAAGTTTAGAATGAGTGAATTCAAATATCTAAACGTTCTATGAATTTATGCTAATTGCTAACCCTATGGTTGAACTAATCCACTAGGCCATTCCTTGGACGGTCTATATGATGGAATGACTAAACTATGCGAGGTTCACCATGATGTCCAAATCTCGAGCTGGAAGATCATGCAGCAATGCAAGTATAGTTAAGCAAGTTTGAGCATTTAAATCAAACCTCTACCGGAGAGAGTTCAAAAACTTTTCCGCCAATAGTGAAGGAGACAGAAGGCATAGAAGAAAGGCTTCCACATTCCACACCTGATTCTCCCATTGGACTAGGCAGCCGCTCACAGAGCTGCAATTACATTTGTGTCAAGCATCAACAAAAGACCCGGACACAGAATTGGCCGTTAATTGATGTTATTTACCTCATTTATATAGGTCAAAATTCGATCCTGAGTTTGGTTCTGACTCAGTTGATTTTGCATCCAAACAACTGCCATTTCACAAGCAGAGCACATAGCGTCACGCAGCCCCGACGATTTACCTTCTTTTTCATCCACAACACTCTCAATTCCCATGCTATACAGAACATCAAAAGATAAAGTCAGGAGACATACGCAGAAGATATCAACATTATGGATCTAAAACAGTAAAAGTGAAACTTCTGCAGGAGGCAGCACATCTCTTGAAGGAAATGGATAAGAAAGGAGGTCTCCTTCCCTTTCTTCTTCCTTCCTTATTATTTTTATTATTTTTTTTTTTTGGTGGGGAGTCAGAGGTGCACACTAACCTAACACCATGAGTTCCATCAAAGGCACATAATCCAACTTGGGAGCAAATCTTCTTAGGCTGAGCCTGTTTAATTCAGAGGAAAACCAAGGCACCGGGCCAACAGAAAAAAGAAGTGTTAGAATACAAAACTGAACTTATGAACTATACAAAAGAGCAAATAAAACCAAAATAGACGGTTACCACCTCTGCCAGAAGAAGATCCATAATTGTTTGACCGTACTGTTCAACCACAGCTTTGCATTCTTGGCTGACAACTCCAGTGGCTCCTATGGCATGGTTAATCATGGTGATAATAGTCTAGAAAATAGGAAAAAAAAGGGGAGAGCGTTAGGTAAGATATTGATAATCAATTTTAGAGTTATTTCCTACCAAGAACACGAAGAAACAATTTGCTGACACGGAGCTACTGTTGAACCATATTTTAATTCAGTAATGAAATAAAAATAATATTAATAGTAATCATTAGGCCGAATTACAAAAATAATGATGTTCAACAGACAGTGCACCAAAAATAAATAAATGAATATACATATAACCAAAAGAACACACATTTGTCAAATTCTTGTTCCCGGTTTACAATTTCATTTTTCTTTCTTTACATAGAAGGTACGTGGGAGGGAATTCAACATGTGACGAACTTCAAAAATCTTGGCCAAGGAAAAACCCAAACAACCACCTGGAGCTTTAGCAACTTACAGGCTACCTAGTGCCCCATCCCATTTTAGCCATCTATCTCCAGTATATGTCAGATTATTATGCAATAATTAGATGCAACATTTCCAGTATGGAAATGAGAAGTACAATAACATGAAAAAGTAAAATTGTTAATAAGCATAGCTAAAGCAGAAGACAGACAACTTGAAAGCAAGTACTTTTTCAGAAAACAAAAATTATCAAGAAACATAGGAACAAAAAAGTCCTCCTTTAGCTATTCAAATTGATCCTCATAAGCCATTCATTTGTTTTCTCAACAAGCTCCAGAAAGAACTTTGAAACAGAATCACAAGGGTGCAACTTAAACAACAAACCAGAGACTGGCAAGCTGGTGCACGTTGTAGCAGAGAAGCTAATTTCAAGGTTCAAGGTTCTTAAGTAATTTAAGCATGTATGATGTGATCCAGCAGAAGGAAACTTGCAACTTCAAGTACTTCATTATAAATATCACGTTTCCCAAGTCCAAAGAAGCTAACCAGGAACTTCAAGAATGAAAATTAGAAAGGAATCCATTTTTAGAATATTATTAGCTCACATACCGTTGGACCTGCTAAGAGAGAAGTTCCAGAATCTGCAATTGCTGAACATCCCCCGCCACAGTAACCTGAAGAACAGAGTCACGTGTACTATATTACAACTGGACCAAAATTATCTAGCTCTTATGACAAACTTTTAGACGACAATTATGTAGTTGTTTACAACAGTGAAATTCAAAGGGCTTAAAAGAGTGCATACCAGTTGCTTTATCCCCGATAAGAACATCACCCATATCAAACTAAAAATAAAAATAAGAATCAGAGTTAGTTAGTGATGAAACAATCAGCCATGCATTTAGCACGTAGAACGCTATCTATCCAACCCACCTGCCAGTACCCTTTCCGCGTCACAGGAACATAAGTATGCTTGCCTCTGAAATGATTTGGATCAACTCCACCAAAGACTATTTCGCCTCCCTCTTCTTCCTTTACATTTCGGTTAAGCCAAAACGAGAACACAGGCTCCCTGACAAGACCTTGATTAACCATGTTGTACCTAAAATATAACCAAGAACATGCACAGTATTCAATATCAAGATGAATGCAAGAGAAACTGGTGCCATTAATACTTCCAAGAACAACATGGAAGGGGAAAAGTTAAATAGAGCTGAACTCAATACCACACTGGAGTAGCATTTCCAACTGAGATCTCTTGGAATCCGAGTCCCAGTATGCCATCAAACTTAGCAACCAGAAATGTAACACTAGGCTCTCTTGTAGCCTCGATAAATTCCTGAGAACTCAAAGATGCAGGTAAGGTCACTTCACAGTTGGTATAGCTATAAATACCACACATTAACCAAAAACATTAGCAAACCTGATTCTTGACCACTATGTCGCCAACTTCGACATTGTCCTGGCTAAAGAATCCAGAAATAGCTCCAGTGCCATAGTGAATCTCAGCCGATTTACCTGCATAACGATGTTGACTATAAGAGCGTGTTTTATTGCATTTATTTTCCATGAAAAATATCAAACTCTTGGGAAAAAATTCCATCTTTGTGCATTTGATAGAAAAATGGAAATGAAATTTAAATTCTATAGTACAATTCCTTTAAGCACATTGAGACACATTTGCCCTAGAAAACAATTCCCACACCCCCCAGGTAAAACTTTTTCCACGAAAGTAAGAAAATATTTTCTTTTCTATCTTTTTGTATCAAGCGCACCGTAAGTGTTAACAAATATCCTGGCATTCCTAAATTGCCCAGATTAGGCTTATGCCATCAAGCAATTAACTTAATCATTTTATTTCACCTGATGAAAACTTAACATAACCTGAAACACATATATCCTTATTTGGAGAGAGAGGGGGGGGGGAGGAGAGAAAAAAAATAAATAAAACTTTTCATCGTGTTGGATAAAAGAATCAAATGAACCAATATTGACATGGCATGGCAACAGACTTTGCTCTTTGATCTCACCCCAGGAAATTTATGGAACACTGAAAGCTTCAGATACTGAAATCTTAATATCAAAGAACTCCGGTTCCAAGGAGTTAAAAACAATAAGACCTAAGCTTCATGACTAAGAAAAATAATACGAGGACGTATAAATACTGAAAAATTCTAAGTGGATAAAAGAAGATACAAAAAAGGTGACATAAGTGACGTGTCACAAATGATTAGTGTTGAGTGTTGATGTAAAAGTGATGTGATGTATTGAAAAACAGGATTGTGCCACGTGTCAATTTTGTTAGAATTTTTGTATGTACTTTTGTAAGTACTTGATGGTCAATAAAACAAACCATTCTTTCTGTAAGTAACAAGTTGAGATGGTGAATAAAACAAAAGATTCTTTCTGTAAGTACTTGATTGGCTTGACTTGTACTTGGAATGGAAATAACAAGGAATCTGCGCCAACATGCATGTATGTTAAAATTTCATAGTGCCATCAAATAGATAAATATATGTAATTGCTAAGTTCAGCTATCCAAGTAAAAAGTTAGGGCAGTCCAAATTATTCAATTCAAAGGACGTGACAACAGTCAAAACTCACCGAGAAATAGCACTTCGAAGATGGCACCCACAAATTAGAGCTGCCAGTGTCAAAAATCACAGTGAATTTCTGAGGGGGCCTGCCAACACCAATCTCTCCAAAGTACTGGGCGTCCATGTAGTTCTTCATTGCCACAATGTCAGCATCTGCAGAATCCCCAAGTTTACCTCGAAAGTTATACTTCCTAATTGAAGCTCTCAATGAATCGCCTTCTTTAGACTCAAGTCGGGTAGCGAGCCGGTTGTTTTGATCAAACTTCATCTTCTTTAGTCCAATTCTAAGCAACCCATCATTTGATGCCGAAAAGGCAAGAGAAAACAACAAAGATGAAAAAACCAGAGTGACAGCAACGGCTCTTAACACGATTCCCATCTTGACCTATATTTTCCATTTAAGAGAGTAGATAATCAGCTCAACACAAAGACTTTCATACAAGTGACAAGATCATAAACAGAAACTTGGAAAGGCAAAATGCTTTCATAGTTGATCAAAATCAAGGGACAGAAATAATGTTATTCTTCCGCAATCTAAACTTCCTAACTCAAAAATCACAGATCAGAACTGAAGCGATTTTAAATATTTCTTTCTTGTCCAACAAGCATCTTTTCATTTTTCGACACCCCAAGATGCTAAGCATTTGGACGGAAAAGACCAACTCTTGACCCATCGAAACCCTCACCCACCCCAAAAAAAAAAAAAAGAAAAAATCTACTTCTTTCTAAAAGAGAAAAACACTGGGGTAAATAAGAATTTGCATTACCTTTACCTATTCCTTAATTAAAAAGCAATGCAAAATTATCAATCCTCTTAACGAATAAACCTATGTCTGACACCCCAAGTACAGGAGACAATCTTTGACTCTGCTTCCACACAACGTTAATATCAATTTTCTCATCCAAAATTCCTCCTTTTCAATTTCCTTGTCAACATGCAACGACTTCTAAAACTCAAAAGACCAGTAAAATGGAAAGGCAAACACAAAAACTAAAGAAAAATAATCAAACAACTAAAATCATCAAGGCAACAAAGACCTCAATGAATAAAAACAAAAAAAATCATTCTGACGCCTTTAGCTCACATATAACAGTGAAAATATTCAACAAGAAATTGGATTTAAAAATTAAACCCAAAACCTCGATTTTTTCAACAAAAAGAAAAATGAAAAGAAAAAACTTATAATGCAAACAGGATCGTTGAACACAAGCAAAACTATTTCACCCAAACAAAAGCAATCCAAGATTGGAGCCTTACTCACCGGAAACGGAAGAATAGAACGGAGAAGAAAAATATATTACGAACAAATATATGGGTGTTGTATATATAGTAGTAGTGGGGGTCCACAGAGGCTGACGTCAGCTACCAATACGAATAAAATCTCATCCGTTGGATTGGATAAAAGGACCGCGATTTGGGCCGTTGGATATCGCTTTCACGAGATGCTCGTATTCAGGACGCGAAGCAAAGAACTTTTCGCTGGGTGGTGAGTTACGTCGCGGGTCACGAGATTATGACGGGATCTTAATCGGGGCCGTTGGTGGTTAATCGGACGGTGCAAAGGGGTTTTCGAAAGTAAAGCAAAAAGGAGTATTTGGAGATCAAAGTCGGTGATACGGATGGAATAGAGTGAGAGAAAACGACGTCGCAGCAAAGCTGGGGTACGTGGGGACAGAGCTCTAAAACGGAATAGTTACGTGTCGTTAAAGCATGAAGAGGTTGCTTAAAACGTGACACCTTGCTTTTTGCCTCTTCCTCCGAGGCTCGTTTTTGTTTTTTACTTCTCCTTTTTTCCCTAAATAAATGCCTTTTTTCTCACAAAAAAAAAAAAAAGAAGAAGAAAGATTTTAACATAATGTTTATTCGAATTGGGAGTAAAACTGAACTGTAGAGCTTACACCTTGTTTAGTTCTAGTTTACAATAGAACTGAACTGTTATGATGTGCATAATGTTTTCGAATTTAACATCCAATTGATAAACATTTTTTATGAGGTAACAAATATTGACACGTAGAGCTTTAAAAGATTAAGAATTCATTATTTTATATTTATCGGCCAATGGCACGAAAAGTTATTCGATGTAATGTGAATTCACAAACTTATAACAACAATAAATATTTTCTTTCTCAACGGGAACTATAATATAAAAATTGGGAGTAAAAAAAGTTTAAACTAGTCACATGAGCTCCCATTTTATGGATCAAGGGTACTAAGGTGAATTTGTTTTAAAAACTTATCTAGGATCGCCATAGTTTATTCATTAATATTTTTTTTTACTATTATTTATCAATAATATTAATCAGTTTCAATTTTAGAACCAACCTATAATAGATCACAAGTTATTTTAGGTTTTTTTTAAAAAAAAAGGGGGAGTGGGGTTAATCTGATTGTTCTTTTCTTGGGTTGGGTCAACGCAAGGTTGTCTATTCTCAGCATTTTTGTTTAAATTGTAAAGCAAGACAAACTTGTTGCTTCCAAATAATAATTAGCCCCAGTGATACACTTCTCTATTAGATGGATGAATTATCATGTAATTAACTAGTAATGACGCAAGCAAGTCGCAACAAATCAAAATGTAATATTATAGCTTAATTTGCTTTGAGTTCAACGTTTTATTGCAAAAGGGATTTGGCTATAGTAGCTCAAGTGGTACTTACAATCACCTCAAAAATCTAACATCAACTTTTTAAGTCTTAGGTAGAACGTTCAATTTTTGGAAACGCGATTCTAATTTAGAATGTTAACACAATCACATGTATATAAATAATTGGTATTAGCCATTCGACTGTAAACAAAAGTTTCAAAAGATTTTGATACTAATAAGTAACACCATTTTATCTATTTTAGTAGTTCAGAACATAAAATTACACGCTTCTTGTGTTTATGAAACTGAATCCCATGAAATTAGATTTGATCACCGTCAAACGTAAAGTATGATTCTAGCCATCATACTTAAGTAAAAACAGAAACATAAGTTCAAGTTCTCATTGACTAGAGTTCTTAAAATTCATGCAAAACTAATTTTCTTAGAGAGTGAACCTTGTTTTCAAGTGCACGAGGATTGGGTGTGATTTAATTTGGTCATAATTTTAAGAAAATCAAACTAAACTGAAAATCGATAGTTTTCTAGCAAAATAACTATTTGGTTATTTTGTAATCTATATATTAATTTAGGGTAATTATATTACCACTACAAAATTTCATTCTCACACCACAATTTACCCAGTTTTTTTATTCACTTAAATGCCCTAAAAAAATTACAATAACTGCCTTCATTAAAAAATGATTGCACACTGTTTTTCTTTTTTCTCTTACCACATTCAAATTCCATCTTTTTTCCTCTCCTTTCCGGCGGCCATTGTTCCAAAAAATCACCAGCAACTACTTGTGTTCAAATACCACACAGATTGAAATAGTGTGCAAACGTCTTTGTAATTTGTATACATGTTTTAGGCATTGATCCAATTGACAAGACGATGAAATATGTAGTGCAATCACACAGGCTGCACTACTTCCGCCATCAAATTTCAGCACTACTAAAAAGGCTACCAGTTGTGACGGAAAATTCCGTCTCTAAATTAGGAAAGGTCTTTTGCGACGGAAAATTTTGGTCAGAAAACCCGTCTCTGAAAGCCTGGTCGCAAATTTTTTTTGACGGAAATAAGTGGCCGTCACAAACTTCCGACGGTCTTTGTGACGGAGAAGCCTTCCGTCAGAAAGATTGTGACGGAGAAAATTTAGTGGGAAATATCTGACGGAAACCAACCGTCGCAAATTTCTAGCGATAGTGGTCCGTCACAAAGTTCTGACGGAACATTATCTGTCACAAAATTCTAACGGAACACAATCTGTCACTAATTTGTAACGGACCATGATTCCGTCAGAACAATTTGTGACGGAATGTAATCCGTCACAAATTACTGACGAAATTGTCCGTCAAAATTTTCTAACGGAAAAATCCGCCAAAAGCCTGTATTAGTCTCAATTGTTAAACGCCTGCTGTTATTTTATTCTGTTCTGTCTACAAAAATCAAAAGTTTGTGCAAATATTCAAAAATGACAATACAATTTTCTAATAATAACAATTCCATTAGTAGTAATGAAAATAATATTCGTTAACAAAATATACAGTTTTAGGTAATAAAAAAAAAACAATTTCAAGACAAAAGTATTTACATATAAGGCAACTATGCTACAAAAGAGAGTGTTAATAATATTATGCATACTTTTGCCGCCAAATTCGCAAGAAACATTAGTGAATCAAAATATCAAAGTAACAAAAAAATATCTAATTTCACTATCCTTGATCTGAACCACTTCTAACCATACTGCCTTTGCTCGTCCTCAAAAGCCACGAAGCTATCCTTCCCTCGTTGGAAAATGCTTATCTCCTTTATGATCTCGCACTTGGAAAATACTTCAACAACCTGCACCATATTCTATATCAGTAGCGGTGGTCAAAATGCTGCTTGATAGTGATTCTTTCGGGCAGTCAAAGCTAAGACATCTGAGTGAACTTTTACCCCCCATAGGAGCCTACCTATGCACTTCTTGATGGACCACTGAGCGTCTTCTCAAGAGAGAGGAGTAGTAGCCAAAACATAAATACTAGCTTGATCAAAACTGTGATCAAGACTTCAAGGAATGTATAAACCCAATCCTGATAAGACACACTACTAGAATGGCTGATGTTAAGACAAAGTAAATGGAGATTTTACGCCTACCTATACTCTGCCTGAACATAAGTTATTCTTCATAAAAGGTTGTTGTATGGAATTATAAATAAAATCTAAAAAAATCAAGAAACACAATAGAACTAAATTAGCAGCCTTATCTGATGTCCAACAAAAAAAATTAGCAGCCTATCTTTCCGAAGATAAACCAATTAGCAGTAATTAAAAGAATGACATCCACAAAGACCAAGTAATGATATCACACAATTAAAAAAAAAGACCTAATTCTCAATTCAAAATCCAAAAAGAAGCAAAATCGAAAGAAAACATTGATTGACAAATGGAAATTGTAATCACCAGCCCAAGCAGCTTTAGAGAAGAGGGCTTAATTTCTTAATTTCTATTTTAAAACTTGATTTCTTTCCATATTTTAAGACGATGTCTCCGTCAATGTAAATACTCTTGTATATCACATATATAGTTAATAAAATTATATGTAAATACTCTTGTATCATGATTAATAAAATTATGTTTCTCATGAAATAAATTTCTTGACTTGCAGTAATTGACACTGCAATACAGCATTTCCTTAGGGGTAAAGCTATTTCAAAATTAAAGCTCTCTTGCTCTCTCATTCATATGGGAGATCTGAGACGCTGTATGATCCCAGAAAATCAAAAGATACATAATTGTTGTAATTCTGATAGCTATTTTTCTCTTTTTAGAGTTGAACAAAGTTGTTATTGGTCCTAGACACCCTAGAGTTACTGGTGATCGAGGATCTGGATCTTTTTCAAGAGAAAGTCAGTAATCATGTCTAGTCGCAGAACTAACTGAATGTTAATTGTAACCTATCAGTAATTATTTGTCTTCATGTTGTTCCTTTGTTAGCTTTGCTCTTACTTTGTAAAATATTTGTATATGATTAGGTGCACTTCTATGAGCTCTCTTTGTCTTTGAACCTTATTTAGGCTTACTTATCTCTCTTTTTGTTTAAATTAACTGGGGTTTTGAAAAGCATGTTGCATAGAAAAATAAGACAACCAAATCAAACATTGCACAGAAACAGGATGCCTAAAGTTGATGAAGAGAGAAAAGGTGTTGAAGAAGAGAAATTTAAATCAAAATTCTTGAAGGAATTGGAAACTGCATAAATCATATTATTGAGCCATGGGCAATAGACAAATGCATATATTTATGACATATAGCAAATATAGAATATAG
>CAVNYN010283262.1:0-30990 GCA_963692815.1 Nyctanthes arbor-tristis | reverse complement strand
ATCTTATCTTCCAAGTAAACAAAGCCTATAAATAGATGTGTTTTTCTCTTCTTTTATGTACAAGAGTGACTTGAGTCTTTGAGAGAAAAATTGGCGAGCTTAGCATCTTGTGAGTTTTTCTTGTAACTCTTTGAGGTTTGTTCAAAGAGTAGAAATTTTAGGTGCTGTAGAGCTTGAGTATTTTTTTTGTAATACTTGGGGGTTGTGGGTTGGTGAGTGAAATTCTATATGGTTGTAGCGACTTGAATCATATAGTGAAAAGCTTTGATAGTCCGTAAATTTGTCTTCGTTCTTTTATTTTTCCCTTGTCTCATCAAATTCCTTTAACAACGATCCTGCGGGCGTAATAGGGGAATCTACATTAATTCCCAATATAAGTTACCACGTGAGGATTTGGATGCGTTGGTTTCGGTCAAATCCGACGAAGATGTTAAGAATGTGATCGAAGAATATGATAGAATTTCACCTGGAACGCAAATCAGAGCCTTTCTATTCCCAATCCACTCGTCGAAGAAAATCTCTCCTCCGTCTTCCCCAGTTTCGTGTTTCGATTTTCCAAGCGCACACTGCAGAGCAGCTCCGACCACCGTACCGCTCTATAATGCACCTCCGCAGTATGTGCCGGCGTCGGCGGAAGTCAGATTCCGTCTCCCAGCCGGGAAACACCCCAGACATTTGTACCAAGTGCCTCACTGGAATTATTGTCATTCTAATTAGCTGTAGGTTGTACAAAAGCGATTTATGAGTACAGAAAGCGAACTTTACGCTTGAATATACAGAATTTCTGAATTGAGGATTGAAATCCACGAAAATTTGCAGTACAATGTGAATTTTCAATTTTGAAAATCTACGAAAAATTTGCAGTACAATGTGAATTTTTGGGTTCTGGAGATTGGACTTCCGTTAGAGGCCGTTGCATTATTACAGCTATTCTGTTACTACTATACTCGCAGTTCCGCCGATGTTCAGTTAACGCCGTCGGGCGGGCCGTGTGCCGTGAAATGCGGGCCCCTTTATCCCAGCGCCAAAGGAAAAAGAAAAGGAAAAATGTTACTATTATTATTATATTATTATGATCAATCATTGATAATTGTGTGTATTAATAATTATCTTCATTGGTACTCTGCGGGTGAGTGAAAGTTGGGTTCGGATTCTGCTTGCTGCAGTCACATGGCATGTGGTCGAAGTACCATGTAACCGGAAGATGCTGGAACTGAATAATTCTCGCTATGTGCGGATATCCTTAGTTCGGTGGCCTGATAATAAATATATAAAATAATAAAATATAACAAAGAGTAAAATGATCTAAAAATAGGGGAAAAAATAAACTGGGTAATTTTCACTCTAAATTTTAACGATCTTTTAATTTTTACTATTAACCCCTATCAATGACAATAGTATTAAATAATGATAACAAAAAATACGATTTATAATTGTCTTGAAAAATATCAAATTCGCGTGAAGTAAATTGTCAATCTAAGTATTAGCATGACGAATCAAATCTGATTTCTTGATCTACCATAAATCACGTGGCGGATAGAGATTGGTAGATTTATCCAAAAAAATGATTTTTGATTTACAAAAAATAAAATAGTCATAATTAAAATAGTCATAATACTTTATTCTAATTTTACTTTTTATATCTCTTTGTGATTCTCACTATAATTTATTCCCGATTCGTTATTTGTCTCAATCTAATCTGATCCACCAATTGTGGATCCACAAAAATTAGAATTAGCGTATTAAGGTTCAACTTCATTTTTGTAAATAGAAAATGATTTTTTTATCCACCCTAATCTATATCTACTACGTGATATATGATGAATTAAAAACTCGATCTAATATGTTACACCAACTCTCAGATCGGAAATTTTTCTTTTACGCGAATTAAGTATCTATCAAATTTGATGCAGATCGAATTTTTTTATAAATCACTATGGGCTAAAATGTGTAGGATTCTTATCTTATATTATTTTTTATTTTTATTTAAATAATTAAAAGTATAATGATAATTTTAATAGGAACTAAAATTAATAATTGAAAGGTTAAGGACGAAAAGTATTATTAAGGAAATAACACAACAACAAATGAAATGTTAGAAGTTCTATATGCTCAAAAAATAATAGGGATAAAATTGTATGAAAATTGAAAGATTAGGGACCTAAAGTAAAAATAAAGAATTAAGGGTATAATAGTCATATTGATAAGGGTTAATGGTGAAAATTGAAAAGTGATGTTGAGAACATAATGCAATAATAAATAAAAGGTTACGGCCTAGTAGGCCAAAAAAAGAATGAGGAAAATTACCTAAATAAAATAAAATAATCTATCCACAAAAAAAAAAAAAAAATGAATGGTAATTTACATCTAGCTTTCCCAACCTTTTACGTTTGTACCAATTACGTCCCCAATCTTCAAAGAAATCCCCAATTTCATCCATGATGTTGGAAACTGTCAAATTCCTCCTTTAAGGTCAAGAGCATTTTCAGTAATATATAAAAAACTAATATTTTAATTTTAAAAAAGGGAACAAAGAGGAGCCGGAAATGTCAGCAAGCACATGGGGGGATTTCCAGCCCTACCCTACTGCCAGCACAGGGGGATGTCCTCTCCTGTTGCCATTTCTGGCAATCAAAAAAAGATTTTTTTTCTTTTTTTAAAATTTTTTAAATTAAAATATTAGTTTTTTATATACTACTGAAAATGCGATTGATCTTAACGGAGGAATTTGATAGTTCCCATCATCAGGGATGAAATTGGGGATTTCTTTAGATGTTGAGAACGTACGGAAAGAAAAATAAAAGTTGAGGGCTTAATTAGTAAAAACATAAAAGGTTGGATACGCTAAGTGTAAATTACGCAAAAATGAAATATCAAGTCATTTCAAAGAAATAAAAAAGAGAAATATTGAGTAATTTAAACCTGATGGCCCCAAGTATTTCATTGGTGTGTTGCCGGATCAAATTTCGGCGACAAAGTTTATAATGTAGGTGATGAAATTTGGAAACTTTTCGACGGAACGAAATTTCAAAATGAGCAAAACGGTACTCTATTTAGGAAAAATAATTAAAACAATTAATATGTTGAAATAATTACAAATTAAAAAAAAAAAACCTCCTTACTGTTTCAATAATTGACCTCCCATCTTTATTGCATAAAAGTATCTTTAGATTGACACAATATGTAACTCTGGATACTATTATGTACTACCTTTTTCCCAAAAAAGATAGTCTACTATTTTATTTTCGTCCGTCCCAAAAGATAGTTCACTTACTATATTGAACATGTATTTAATATTTCATTTCCATATGTGTCTCAAATTAATTATTATTATTCAACTGCATATAAATTGAACATCTTTTAAACAATTAATGAGACATGAGGGTATATGTGGAAAAATAAAGTAAAATTTAATGTTCAGCTATATTAACTATTGTTTCTTAATTCATGTGAAAATACTCACTCGACTATCTTTATGGGACGAAAGTAGTAGAATTAACCGTGGCTCAACACTACTTTTTTAAGGCATAGTAGTTGCTTTTATAAGGAATAGCAATATGGGAAAGAGATTGACTTTAACTTTTATTGATAGTCACAGCATATGACTCAATCAAATTTTGTTGAAACTTGAAAGACAATCACATATCATATTTGATGGAGTTAACGAAATCCTTGCAGTAATAATTTTGTCTCTAGCATTATTTTCAACAAAATTTTGGCATCTAGAAGATGATTCCCAAGCTTTGTAATGAGTAGCTTCCTTCGTTTGCCCATGAATTAATCTATTTGGATATACATGTAAACAAAAATTATAACAAAAGAAGGTTCAAGTTACTTTTTTACTCTTGAATTGACTTTGAACCCCTTGAATTGTGCAGAGGTAATAAAATAATTTGAATATCATTTTATCATGATTTTGGTTCACTTATACGTTCAAATAGCATAGTTCAAAAGGTTGGTGTTTCTCAACATCATCGGAAAACCTTGAACACTGTGGTTTGTTCCTTTGCCCATCCTTTAATTGGGTTAATGTTAATTGTTCGAATTGTGTTCTAGTTGCTAAGACGCTTGCATCTCATACAAGAAGTCTCAGGTTTAAACCACATCTGTCTTTCTTGAACTTCCCTTTGCTTCCCTTCTCTTCCCCTATATCCCCCTTATATCTATTAAAAAAAAAAGAAAAAAAAAAGAAAAAAAAAGGACACATCCTTTTTATTTTATTTTTTTTAAAGGGGGGAAAAAAGAACACCTTAACACTTGATAGTTGATACTGTTTAAGGGATAAATAGGATGCATCTCTTCGAACAAACTTGTACCTTTCTCTATTCAGCACAATGCGACACATATTTAAGCTTGAGGGAGAACCATTCCTATCATTTGAACCATTCCTATCATTTGAACCATACAAAAAAGATTTTAATTTAGGATTTATAATTGACAAGACGTTTAAGATAAAAGTAAATGTGACTCATTTACTTTCAAATTGATTAACTAATTAATAACAGTACTTATATGCCACCTAAATTAGTGTTAAATAAATACCTTCCGTGTTATATAGTAGTATTAGCGTATTACAGCTGAGATGAACATAGGAGCTTTCATGACAACCACAATCATTTTTTCTATTACCATATTATATATTCTCCATTTTCACTCAGGTCTTGACTGAAATGTGAAAAGTAGTGAAATCATATGATTGGTACACCCCGGTCAATGTTCCAATTTGTGCTGTTTTTTTGTTAGTGAGATGAGGGCTTCGATGTAGTCCTGATCTCCCTTCAGACATTTATATAGTGTACCATCTGCATTGGCGAGAGATTATTTTCCGATTTCAAACTTGTTGATCACTTTTTCATTGTTGCTTCTAACATTTTCTCTACTCTAGCCTTCAATATGCTCGAGTTTTCCCTCCATACCAACAATCATGTCCTTTGCATACGTGGAAAATGAAAAATTTCTCGACCATATTGTCTTCTTTCCATGTAAACTAAGAGGCGGGTTGTTTCAAGTAGAGCAAAAGAGTTTTCTTCCTCTCAATAAACTAGGTATTACCTACCCCCAAGCCAAATACGCAGTATTCTAGTTAGAAAAAGAAAAATTGTGCTACGAATAAGGATGAGAGACAACGATCCGTTTTTCAAAGCCGAGGAGGACCGCAGGATTGCTTCATTAACTTCATTGAATTCAACAGGGAAAAAAGTCTTGCAGGATGATGTCCCTTTTGCAGAGTTTCAAAATAAAACGGTTTGGCTTATCAAATTCATAACTCAAATCCAAACGCAACAAATTTGCTGATACACAGCAGCACGAAATCTTCATCCATTTTTGGATTAAATCTTTCAAAAATCCATCTATATATCCGAGTAAAATAAACAGGACTTAACATAAAAAATGTGTTGGTAGAGTTTTGTGACTAAACTCGTAAAACATACCCAACCGCCCTCTGCTAAAAAGGGGAGTTTGCATAAAAGTTTCGTAATTCGTGTCACTTTCAGCAAGTACCCACGTTTTCTTTTATGCCTTCAAACACAATCCTTTCTCCCTCCCACGATACTATAAAGCCGCCCCTCTTCATCAGGAAGTATGCAGAATACGCCTGTTTTGAACAAAGAAATTAAAGAAGTTTCAGTTCAAGAAATGTGTTGCTTTGACAAATAGTGGTTCAAGAAAATGAGTCTCTATGTCTATTTGTTGGAGGGAAGAGATTGGGCGGTGAAAGATTCTTATTTGAAGTTACAAGTTGGCAAGTTCAAGTCGAAAACAAGAGTTTTGAAGAATACAAAAGACCCGTTTTGGAACGAGGAGTTTGTGTTTAGAGTAAATGATTTGGAAGATGACCTTGTGGTGTCAATGTACAATTATGTGGAGAAGCATTCCGGGTTCTTTAATGGGTCTGCAGGGGATTTGGTGGGTCGGGTCAGGATTCCCGTTTGGACTGTTGCTGATGAAGAAAACCAGAACTTGCCTCCAACTTGTTTCTCTTTCGAGAGGCCCAAGTGTGTGAAATCAGTTGACAGGGATTGTGGTTAGTGTTCTTTATTTCTTTCATTTTTTGGGATATATATAAATTTTATTTAATTGTTTTATGGATTGAAGTATTTTTGAGGAAGTTCAATTAAGGTTTAAGCATTTGGAATATATGAAAGCACTGCAATAATTGACGCTGGTTGAAGTTTGATTATTCATGGTCTTTTGGGTTGCAGTGCACTGATAATAAAATTGTATTCGTAATCTTAACACAATAAAGAGTTACAATCACTGTGAATATTTTTCTTAGGATTGCATAGGTATTAAACAATAGCTGACCACATAAAAGTTAGATGGCAATTGATTGAGGCATAATGTCATATCAACGAATTCGGAGGACATGGGTGTGAATGTAATACCCCGTATGTTATCATCCTTCATTGATCGTTGTAGTTTTTTAAGTATGACTTATAGGCGCTTAAGGTGTGATTTTGATCAATCATTTTGGCATAAGTGGGAAATAACCTGCCCAAGTAATCATTGCATGCGCTAGATTAAGAGGTCTGGGTGTGACAATGTCAACTAGTCCGAGCTAGCTACTTGTAGATCTTCAATTAGATGTAGCTACTTGTAGATCTTCAATTAGATGGTGGTTTCTAATTCTCCTTCTATTGTAAGATAGAGTTCTTATTTTCACTGATTCCCCCAGCCAAAAACTCTTTCACCGGTATGACAAAAAGCAGTGGTTCAAGAAAAGTTGATGATGTGTCGGCTGAGGATTTTCTCCTATTTTGCTATTTGATGGTTTAACTCAAACACATAAAGATAATTTAATTTGCATTCTTTTCAGTTTTTTTATACTCATAGAAGTTATCCTGTAAATGTAGGTAAACTTCTCATCAGTCTTTCCCTGCATGGGAAAGGCCAAGACATATCCACAGATCATCCTTCCTATGTGCATTCGAGTGCCCAAGGTAACAACTCAAGAGAATGGGAATGTATCTTTGATTCATTTAACAGTAGTCATAGCTCAACTGCTCCATCCAGAAGGGTTTTGGAGAGGAAACAATTGGTCAAGGTAGTGACTGGTCATTTGGAGAAATTCTTCAACAAAAAGGAAGAAACATCAAAGAAAGATGATTCATCTGAACCAGATTACGACGATCGAGAGGAGGAACCTATTTGCCGCTCAAGCTTTAAAGAATTAATTGAGCTTATGCAGTCTAGGAATGAGGAAAAAGAAATGCCAGAAGATCTGCAGGGAGGTGTTCTTCTTGATCAGACATATAGGGCGTCACCAGAAGATCTAAACATGGTTCTGTTTGCTCCCGATTCAGAGTTCCAAAAGGATTTGGCGGAATTGCAGGGAACAACAGACATGCAAGGGGGCCCTTGGATGTGGAAATCTGGAGACACATCATGTTTGACTCGAGTTGTTACTTACACAAAAGCCGCAACAAAATTAGTTAAGGCTGTTAAAGCCACTGAAGAGCAGATCTATGTCAAGGCCAATGGAAAAGAATTTTCTGTTCTTGTTAAAGTGAGTACTCCAGACGTTCCCTATGGGAACACATTCAAGGTTGAATTGCTTTACAGGATAATGCCAGGTAGAGAGCAATCTTCTGGAGAAGAGTCTGCTCATCTTGTAATATCTTGGGCCATCAGCTTCAGTCAAAGTACCATGATGAAAGGGATGATTGAAAGAGGAGCCAGGCAAGGATTGAAGGAAAGTTTTGAGCAGTTTTCCAGCTTATTATCTAAAAAATATAAGGTAATAACTGCTGTAGATCTGTCAGATAAGGATCTTTTATTGGCAACTTTGCAGAGTGAGCAACAGTTTGATTGGGGATTGGCTGTTCAATATTTTTGGAATTTCACAGTGGTGACTACCCTCCTTATGTTTCTATATGTCCTAGTGCACATATTTCTCTGTGAGCCAAGCAAGCTGCAAGGACTAGAATTCCCTGGTCTCGACTTACCTGACAGCAATGGAGAAATAGTGACCTGTGCATTTTTGGTGTTTCAGTTGGAGAGAGTTTATAACACGATTTTACATTTTGTTTATTTGTTTGCATTTCAAATTCATGTTGATTCTTAATACTCTGTATAGCAGGAGAAAACTTCAAAATATCATATTATTGACAGGAAGTGGTCACGGAGTGAAAGCACAAGGTGATGGATGGGTGCTTACGGTGGCATTAATTGAGGCAGTGAACTTAAATTCTTTGAATCCAACAGAATTATTAGTTGATCCTTATGTTGTGTTCACTTGCAATGGAAAGACTAGAACAAGCTCTGTAAAGCTTCAAACTCTTGATCCTCAATGGAACGGTAATACATTATTTGGTTTTGTGATTTTAGTTCCCATTTAAACTTCTAACATGTTTTTTTATCATTTAAACAGAGATACTCGAGTTTGATGCTGCGGAGGAACCACCTTCGATGTTGGATGTGGAAGTTTTTGATTTTGATGGTCCGTTTGATCAATCCTCTTCTCTTGGGCATGCTGAGATCAATTTTTTAAAGCATACGCCTACAGAACTGGCAGATTTCTGGATCTCAATCTTCTCAGTCAAAACTACACTTGAGAATATTTTTAGATAATAACAACGGAGTTGAAACGATAAGAGATTATTTAGCAAAAATGGAAAAAGAAGTTGGAAAGAAGGTAAGATTGTGTCTTATTTCAGTTCGTACTGGAAATTGTCATTGCATATTTAACTCTATACATGAACTGTGCTTCCAGTTGAACCTCCGATCACCACACAGGAATTCAATGTTTCAGAAAATATTTGGATTGCCTCCAGAAGAATTTCTCATCAGTGATTTTGCATGTTCCTTGAAAAGAAATATGCCATTGCAGGTAATTCTCCTCTTCCATTGACCTTGTAGTTGGATGTGTCATATCTTTGGTGTCTATCCGTCCTACCAAAGCCCTTTTGAGCTATCTTCCTTGCTTCCTCTTCCTTTCAACTCATCTATACCTCCGCAAAAGGAGGAAAAAAGTCTATCACAGTACCATATTGAGGCAGAAACGTGAGAAATAAAAGCTAAGCTATCCATTTTATCTTGTTAAATGCACTATTTGCTAGAACAATTGTTAAAATACATTCAAGGGAACAATTTTTTCCCTTCCCCATTTCACCCAAACCTTCAGAGGAGGCTTGAACCTTGGTCATTGACTCATTGGCTATCCGGAAGTTTTGTTTTGTTCTGTAGAAAACCAGGAGCATGAGTCAGTCGTGCAACTACAGTAGCTTCAAATATGATAGAAAAATGATGTTATCTCATTTGCTTCCTTGGAATGATTTCAACATGCATTTTAAAGCAATATGTTATACTAATCTGATTACCATTAAAATACTTGAAATTCCGCTACTTTTATGCAACATAAAGATTGCTTCCACTGTTCTCAATGTTATTTGTCTCATAGATATTTTCTATATACACATGGAGTTTTACTTTCGGATTCATCCAGCCATTTTCTTGCTTAAAGCAGGGACGGCTTTTCTTATCAGCAAGAATTGTTGGGTTTTACGCCAATTTATTTGGCCATAAAACAAAGTTTTTCTTCCTCTGGGAAGACATTGAAGATATTCATGCGCTTTCCCCATCCCTGTTAACGGTTGGAAGCCCTTCACTTGTCATAATTTTGCACAAAGATCGAGGTCTTGATGCTAGTCATGGTGCGAAGACTCTAAATGAGGAAGGAAGACTACATTTCCACTTTCATTTTTTTGTTTCTTTCAATGTTGCAAGTAGGTATGTCTGGAATTGTGCTAATCTACATGGAAAGGAATTTTTCCTTCCTAAATATGATGACATCTAGCAGGTAAAAAACATTTGTACTCATCCAACAATAAACACTCGATCAGTATAGTCACCGAACATTTTTGGCTCAGTTGCAATTTATGCTGCTGAAGTTACAGCTGTTGTGAAGTGTTTTACTTCAATAATGATGTGACATGAAAAACAGTAACCCCATGGTTTCCTGTACCATACCCTTTTTATTTTCAGCAGACAGAAGTACACAAAGTGTCTAAAGTGAAATAACAATGGAACTTGGAACCAGCAATGCTGAGTGACCGAATTGAAGCAACCTAAGTTGGATGAGTAGAAGTGTTTATAACCATAGCTCTAACATAGATGTCTCATAGATTAAAATGACAGGACAATTATGGCCTTATGGAGAACAAGAACACTAGAGCCGGAACAGAGAGTGGATATTGCAGAAGAACAGATGGATGATGAGGAGAAGCCCCTTTTACATGAAGATACCAGAGCCCCTTTTACATGAAGATACCGGATCATACTTTGTTGTTGATGATGTAAACCTATCAAAGATTTACTCTATGGAGCTTCATATCAGTGTAAGCATTTCATGAGTTTCTTTGTAGTCTCATTACATTTTAATGTCAACCAGTGAACTTATGATTATAGTCATCATTTCATTTTGCTCATTTTAGCAACAAGAAGTAATCATAAGAAGATCCACCTTCACAATCACAAGCTATCATTTTTTACATCCCTGTAGAAACTTATATATATATATATATATTCTGCACTTACAGTCAAATTTTCCTGGGGCAATCCGACAGGTAAAATCACTGATGGGGATTTTCAATGGGGGAGACTTTGAACATAAAGTGATGAGCAAGTCTGGTTGTCTCAACTATGTGACAACTGCATGGGAACCTGTGAGTTCTGATGTACATGAAAGGCGTATATCTTACAGGTTTAGCCGTCTCGTCTCAATCTTTGGAGGAGAAGTTTCCTGTACACAGCAGAAATCTCCTATCCCAGAAGACAGGGGATGGGTTGTGTACGAGGTTATGACCCTTCATGACGTCCCATTTTCAGATCGACTTCCGCGTAAGTTTGGGTTCATTTGCAAGGAAAACAAACTACTGTCAGATTTAAGTAAATTCCAATGCGAGTGTGAATTATTTCTTGGTGCATGCAGGTCCAGTTAAGATACCAGATTCAGAATGCTACTATTGCACGTAACTCATGCAAATGTGATATCTACATTGGGGTCACTTGGCTGAAAAACATCAAGTTCGAGAAGAGAATTACGAGGAATATCATTGGGAAGTTCACCCATTGGTTAAAGGAGATCTTGCAATTGGTGGAAAGAGAAAACTTGTTAGCAACTCAACAGTGAAAACCGCAATAAATCATTTTTTCTAGGTGATTTACTAACTTTGTGATTTATGGTATTGGTGAAACAAGATCCATTTACCTACTGGGCTGAATGCTGAAGAACCTACAGCTCAGGTTTGACCTTTTTAATTTTCCTTTCTGATGTTCAAGCCCTTATCTATAGTTCGATTCTTTGGACGGAGAAGCCTTGCTTTCAATGAAAATTCCTTTCTGCATCTTGGCTATCAATTTTGTATATTACATGAAAATAAATATTTAATTTTCAAATCAGTATTTTCTTGAAGTAACATTAGTCATCCCGTGATTTTTTCCTTATCCAACAGCCTCTTCTGGTCCAAAAGTATGCTGTTGTCTTTGATTTGGAAGGTTTATACGTTTTTCACTCTTAAAGCCAGATCTCTCTCTCTCTCTCTTTTGTCGGGGGGGGGGATGTAAACATTGATTTTCTCCCAAGTAGTTGCAGAAATAGAATACATAAGATCAACCTGATTAATTCACAATATGGCTCCAACTGAAAGTTAAATTGAAGGCTGTCAACTTGTATATGTCGTTTGCCTACTAGCTTAAGATGAAAAATGCTGAGTTTTTAACGAGCATGTCTGGGACGTAGAATTAGATAGGACGATGGACAACATTGTAGCTTCTTGTTAATAATTGTTAGCAACATAAACTATTTCATGAAGTTGACAACGTACAAAACATCCGCAGACGTAGGTTAGTTTTTAACCCTTTTCTTAAAACTTGTGCTCTTCCGATCTTGTTTGTTACAGTACAATGTAGGAGTAAAAATGTGATGGACAAGGTTTAATGACGAACGACAAGATTTTAACTACTTTTTGCTTCTTTGTATTGTCAAAGGTTGAGTTTATCTTAGGGAATATATGTTAAATACGGTGTGATGGATGCAGTGATCCTGTGAATATCCATGGTTCTTGAAATGAATAAATTAGTAAGATTGTTGCCCTTGTTGCCAAACTTACCATGTGCAGCACAAGGCTTCCAATTCCATTCCTATCTATACATATAATTCCCACATCAAAACATATAAGAAAACAACTAAAACCCACCTTCTTCCCCCTTTCTTCTTTAAACGTTCTGTTATTCTTATTTTCTTAGATGAACCTGAAGAGATCAAATACAACCAAGGCTACAACATGCCTGTTGTTTTTCTTGATTTCCTTTTACATCCTCGCGTCATCAGTCGACTCAAGAGTCTATTCTTCAGGCTATTGTATGTCGGTCTTACCACTTACTGTTGCCTTTCTTCTTGCAGGATTGATCATTGTTGCCGTCCGTACCACCATCGTCACATGGATAACGGTGCTCGTGCTCCTAGCTTTTGCCGGGAAACGTCGTCGAGTTCTTGTGAGGGAGGGGAGGAAGATCACATCAGATGTTGCAATGTATTTAGCCCACGTTGTTCTTAAGGAAAGAAGCCTTATTGCCGTTGCTTGTGCCACAGTTTTCGGCCTCATGGCAGTGGCAATTGGTTGGGGGGGGGAATGATTTTTGGTCACATTTTGGATTAAAAGAAAATCCCTTCTTGTATTTTCTTGTATCTTACCTTATGCCATGTGTATAGTTTAAAATTTTGGTAAGTGAATTTAATACTAGATAGATTTGCAAAGTTGGGAAAATTGAACTTCATTATACTTTCGAGTCTTGTCTAATATATTCATGTATATACAAGTGCGGCCAAATGGTATCTTATGCCACTATCTATTGGTCCTATTGTTTAATTTAATCAATAAAAAAGAAAAGTAATTGACCTTGCTATTGGTGAGTATCAATTGTCGAGTCAGTAGAATTGAGTTTGTATCCACATCGATGAATGATGACAATAAAGTGTCATAACAGGACTAATTAATTCCTTTGCTAGTTTCTTAAGCCAAGCATTGTATGAGTAAAATCATTACCATTTAAAATTTGGTAGCACGGTTGTTTATCATTATTTTGTCCCACTCAATGATATATACATATATATATATATATTTGTGTTAAAGGTTGGAGTTTTTGCCCTGAAATGGCAAGTAGGAGATTGGGGACTGATCATGAAATTTTCTTCTTTGTTTCTTTAGGAAGAAGAAACGATAAGAAGATGAAAAATTATGGAAAATCTCCAATCGAAATTATCACATGCAGAGTTCCAATTTCAAACAAAGTCGGACTACTTGCCTGAAATCCGGACGGTCCTCTCTTTATATTCTGTTTTCTATGCCAATATGGATCGTCTTTAATCGCTCGAAATTCTTCAGGTTTTCATCCTAAACCCTAAAGCTATAAAAGAGTACAGTAGAGGAGGTTTTGTTTATGCGGAGTGTGGTTTCTCGTTTCAAGCTATGGAGAATTCTAAAATAGTGATCAAGGTCGGTTTTTTTTCTTGTTATTTTATCTCAAATCTTTTCTGTTTGCTGTTTTATTGGTTATTGGCTCTGCATGTTGTGCTTTTGCTATCAATTTTGATATTTCAGTTCAGGGGTTGTGCTGAGTGTAAACTTGATGGGCTGTGTCTTTACGTGAACATTGTTGTGCTTTAATTCTGGACGTGGGTGCTTGATCTGCATTGTATTTTTAATTCTGGATATTTATAGGTTTTTGATCTCTGTATAACCCTTGTGTTATTCTGTAATATCTAAGTGCAAAATCTTTAGGCGATGATCACCATCTCTGTTTCCCTTAATGATATATTTTCTTCATTTTCTTTTTAACTTCAATTTCCAGGCATGCATTTGGAATTATTATTGGTTCAGAATTTTACGGATTAATTTTCTGGAACCCCCCCTCCCCTAGGAAATTGTAAAGATCGTAATGGTATTTAACACCGCTAGTGCTTGTGCTCGACACCATATCAATGTGACACTAAACGATAAGTTAATTAAGTGGGTTATACTCAAACCACATATATCGTTAAATGCCACACTGGTTGCCTTTAAGTTGAATGATAAAGGGACCTAGCTAGATTAACAAGAGCTGAAGTAATATGGCCGTTTACTTCTATAAGAAAGATACAAGACCCAGAACTTGTCCGGTGGTATACTAGTGGTGCTACACGGCGTTATCAAAAGAACCCTTTAGCATTCGTAATACATATTTTTTTTTGGTTATCTATTGTTTATGTAACTATCTCATCTTGCTTGGAACCTGTTTTGATGGTCCTTGTTGGGAGTTCATATATGTTCTTTTCAGAAAAGTAGGTAGAGACAGATTTCAATGAAGAGGTAATAAGCTCTTTACAAAAGAGCACCCAAACATACTCATAATCCCGGCATCATGTAAATGTTCTTTGATCCCTAATGTTCTTATGGCGATGTTTCTACAGGTCAAGTACGAGAACATGCTCAGGCGGTTCAATGCCCAGATTGTCGACAAGAAACTGTGTCTCGACATTGAAGGACTGAGAAAGAAGATCTTTATCTTATTCAACTTTGCTCCTGATAGTGAGCTGAAGCTGACCTATATCGATGAAGATGGAGACGTGGTGACGCTTGTTGATGATGATGATCTTCGTGACATTGTGAAGCAGGGTCTGAACCCCATAAAGATTACTGTGAAAGTGAGTGCAGAAAGGAATAGCAAACAACATGCTCGTTCAAGTGGATGTTTGACTCCCATGAGCTCGCCCAGAGTCCGGCGAGCCTTCCAAAAGAGATCTGAAGATCTCTGTAGTTATAGCGTGTTGCCAGAGCCTCTTCGTGAAACCTTCTTGAAACTTTCAACTGATTTGACATCTATGGCCTCATCCTCTTTACCAGCTATTGCTGAACTTTTTGACCACTTCTCCAAGATGGGCATTTCGTACCTAGGTCAGCTTTCAGGGTCCAAAACTGAAGTGCAGATTATTAGACCAAGTGGCAATCCTGATGGCACAGCAGATGCGAGAGATGCTAAAGGCCCTGAATCCTTGAAGTCTGAAGAGAGATCTTTGAGGAAAAATAAGGGCTTGTCACAACCTAAACTTGCAGACGTCCTGGAAAACAATGGGGCAAAACCAGGAAATACAACCGCCGGTAGCATAGACTCATAGCTGGAAGTACCTAGCTCCAGAGCAGTGGATGCACCAATTGGCTCTCGGAGCTCTGATGTTGAATACCCTCACACAGAACCTCTGCAGGAATCAGCAAACCAAGATCTTAAGCCAAGCGTCATGGCAACTACTGTTGGTAAGGAAAAAAATGCATAGAAAATTAAAGAGTTACATTTGCCACATCTTGCGGATAATGTTCCTAATGAAAAGGATGTTTATAAGTCTAATCAGCCCCATCTTGGTTCTAAGCCTCATATCCCTGGTTCTTCCACTGGTTATGCTGGCCGTATTCCATTTTTTGGTTCACACCATGTTGCAAATAATGATTCTACTAAAAAGGAGGTTAATAAGAATAGTAAGCCTCTGCTTGGATCAATTCTGGGTTCTTCCACTCGTCATGCTGGTCCTATGCTATCTTTGCCACATCTTGCGAATAATGCTCCTTCTGAAAAGAAGGTTAACGAGCCTAATGACCCCCAGCTTGGACCAAAAGCTTTCCATTCTGACTTCTACTCTTTGTGTTGGTCCTATGAAGTGGGGCCATCCAGATCACAGGAGCATTGTTCAGAATGATGCAATTGGGAGTACCATACATTTGGGTGTTGCTTGCGACGGTTGTGGGGCCTATCCTATAACTGGACCTAGGTTCAAATCAAAAGTGTAAGAACTAGAACGTGACCTAAAGAATCTCCTGATTAATATCATTTTTTGTCCCATAGAAATCGGTTCAAATCAAAAGTGTAAGAACTAGAACGTGACCTAAAGAATCTCCTGATTAATATCATTTTTTGTCCTATAGAAATCTTTATGTCAAATTGCTCTGTTTTTACTGCAGTAAAAAAATTTATGATCTATGTGATATCTGTTTCGCTAGAATCAGAAATGACACGGACTATATTGCAACGGGTCATGCAGTTGATCATCAGAACCCCATGTCTATCAAGGGACTGCATGGCCATGTATGTAAAAGCATTTTTCAGTTTGCTTCTTTATCTAGAGGGTGTTTAATTCTCATTATCTCTTCTTCACTAGTTTCACGTACCACTAGTTTGACAAAGTACTCAATCACAACCATACATTTCAAATTCATATTAAATTTCCACCATTCATTCTACGTCATTGTCATTTGAAAATATAATTAGATTCAAACACATTATCTTGATTTAGTTTATTTTTTAAAATTCTGTTGTCCTTTTGTCTTCTGTTACACAGCATGCCAATGACAAGACGAGTGTCAGAATTTGCAAGGCTAGAACAGATATAGAAAAGCTAGACAGCTGCTTCATTCAGGATATGAATATTGCTGATGAAACCGTGATGGTCCCTTCGATTCCATTTACCAAGATTTGGCGCATGAGGAACAGTGGTACATCAGTGTGGCCCCAGAAGACACAACTTGTTTGGACTGGAGGAGACAGGCTAAGTCATGCAATTGAGGTTGAAGTAGAGGTTGGTTACGACGCTCTTCCGATCTTTTCTGATTCTTGTAATCTTCTCATTTTACATGGCAGTGTCTTTGGTTTGAGTCTTGACATGTTTGTATAGACATTTGTTCTGTGGCATTTCTCATGTTTCCTTTTGTTCCACATTGTAGCAACTTCAGTTATGCCTCGCCTGTGATTTAACCTTTTGATACTGCTAATTCATTTGTACTCTTTTCTTTGATTCTGAAATGAGTGATGACACTCGTCTTCACACGTGTCTCTTCTCATTATTATTTAGTCAACGATTCTTTCGATAGTAATGATCAACAAGAAAAGATTAGTCACTCTGTGTTTCATGCCATTGCTAGATTCGTGCTGCTGGTTTGCCTGTTGGCCAGGATATTGATGTCGCAGTTGATTTAGTAGCTCCTGAGGTTCCAGGTCGGTACATCTCCCACTGGAGGATGGCCTCACCCGCCGGCATTCAATTTGGTGAACATATTTGGGTTCATATCCAGGTTGGCACAGTTTCTGATGGTTTCATGATTTAGTCTCCTTAATCATATACTCGTGTTTTATCTCATTTGCCTGTTTCTGTTTGGTGCGTATCATACTAGGTTGTTGCTCCAGAGAATTTACCATCCCCTGGAAATATTGCTGGTCTGGACTTAAGCTTACCTCCACTAAGAAACACATTTAGTAGCGCAGAGAATTTTTCCAATTCAAGTCCAACAACCATGGTGCATGATGAACGATTTGCGCCTATAACCTCCAAAAGACATGCAGACTTAGTGGAATCGTTAATTGATGCACAGCCAAACGACGTGTGCTCTTCCGATCTGAAACTCTCTATCAATGATACCTTTTTGGTTGGTGGGGGTGGTATCTCAAGCTCTGTTTCTTCTGTACCTGCTTCATCTTCTATGATTGATCTCTCACAGGTAGCACAAGTTTTGCCTTCTCCATCCCAAGCTCTGTTCTCTAACTCACCGCCATTCATTACAAATGAGCAGGCTTCTATGCAAGGGGTTCCCGATAAATAAAAGGTAGAGGAGAAACTTCTCAGGGAAATTGAGGAAATGGGTTTCAAACAGATTAATTTGAACAAGGAGATCTTGAGGATTAACAATTACAACTTGCAGCATACAGTGGATTATCTATGTCGTGTTTCTGAGTGGGATCCTTTCCTTCCGGAACCACAAAAAGGTGAGTTTTCTTAGAGAGTATTCGCCCATTGTGTGATTATAATGATTGAACATCCTTTACATGGATTGACATGACATGAATATATAATGTAAAGCTTCTCTACTTTATTTTGTCTATCATCTTCTCCCGCTATTCGATTTGGACTGCAATTTTTACCTTTATGGTTTTTATAGGTCGTTGATACAGAAATGAACATGAAGTTCCCAAAGAAGAGTGAACGGAGCAGGCCATGGATCTTACTTCCCGAGAATATTTAATTATTGTATCTTATGTAACAGTATTGATGGCAGAAACCATAAATGAATCAAGTGCCATGGGCTAATTATTTTACCTTTTCGTTCTCAGGCTGTTAGACTCAGCTTATTCCACGAGTACTAGTATGTCGGAGCTGAAGTTCTTCTAGATTTCATTCGCAATATTTTGGTTCTTGGTCTATTGTCTTATTTCAATATTATTATTGATCTATTATGTGATAACTTTTTGTTGCTTAGTCGAAAGTTACATGCATGAATATATCTAGACTGTCTCATCAATAATTTACGTTTTTGAGCAATGGAACACCAGTTTATATGTCACTAAATGAGAAGTTTAATTAAGTTTTTCATATTTGGTTGCCCTTAAAAATTTTACTTATCATTTCAAATCATGTACATATATATATTGGTCTAGGTGCTCAACACTAGTGGTGCCCTATGGTGTTACTATTTCTTGTTGGGAATTTTGGTACCGTGTATTCTCTACTACTTGCATGGAATCGTAAAACATTGATGTTAGCTCTTTCCATGGCCACAAAGATTTTTTCCAACGGGAAAACTTGAGACTGACAAAAGAAAAGAATGAGTCCCCTAAATGGAATAATCTTTTGCTCAGCATCATCTATTAATTGTGCCGTTTCCATTTCAAGTCTTGCAGTGTAAAAGAGCTAGCTAAAGCCAAATCATAGCAATGCATAGAAGCTATGAAAATCAGGGTAGATACCCGCATAATTGGGATCCCAACCCTCCCACCTCAGTCTACACTGAACACACGACCGACTGGCCTCGTTCACCAGCTGTGGTCATGGAGGTTCCTCACTCAACCCGTGCCCACAACTACTATGATGACAAACTCGTGTATGCTGATAAACACGACTGGGATCGTCGCCACAGGCCTTCACCGGTGGTGAATCATCAGGAACATCATGCCCCCGAGGGACATAAGAAAGTTCACATTGTTGAGCACAAAAAGATCACTGAAATTGACGGGGAAGGAAAACATAAAGTTCGTGAAGAGACAACCATTGATATGGAAGCTGATGGTTACATCCAACAGAAGCACAAGAACTTTGACACCTGCAACAGGGCTAATACCTTTAAGGTGATATATTAACTTTGAATCAGATGGGCAGGCATGATAGTTACATCTAAATAATGTTACTCCTATGTTTAGACAAGATATAAATAACATGTCTGTAGTCGAATTATCTTCTATAAGACGGTTCTGTATACTTACGTATTGTCTTTTCTCACTCAAAATGGTGATACGGGTGTTTGTTTGTGTCATATATTTAACTTGATTGACTATAGTCATTAAAAAAGAAAAAAAAAAAAACTAATGTAACAAGACTCTGCTGCTTGAGATTATCCAAGACTAAGAATCTCCAGTTATGAAGCATGACAGAATAAGATTCTCCTCAATGATATTTACAGAATTTTGACTTAAAGGTACAACTTTACCATATCCTTCGGAAATTCGAATTCCATCAACAGCAGCATCTAACACAAAGCATCCAAATCAAGTTGCTCTGGCCAAAGAATAATAATCAAGAAAATACTCAAGAAGAAGAAGAAGAAGAAGTAACTCGAACTCACTCTCAATTCAAACATGATTTTGGAAGCTATTTAGCGGTATTTCAGTTTCATCGAATCTTCTAGAGGACAGAGTATTTATCAAGTTTCTCAAGCTATTCTCACTCTCTTTTTGCCTCTTGACATAAGAGCTGGCCTGATCTTTCCATGCCGAAAACGATGTTCCCATTACCAGGCCAGTCTCCAGTTTCTTTGACACGGACACAAGCTCGTAAGAATCCCAGAGGGATTGCCTGAAATCCCAGCGCCGATCTCTTCTTGAGTTCATTGCTTCGAGCTTGAATCGGGTTGGCTTGGATTTAAAAAATTTCAGGTGGGTGTCGAATTCGGTGGTGGTGGTTTTGGAGCTGGTGGAATGAGAGTGCCATGATTGTGCTGCAGACTTGATGAATTCAATGCCATCTGAATCTGATCCATTAACTTCAGGCTTCTGGTATTTTGGATGATGAGGATACTGTTGATGTGCCATGAAATCATTTTGGGAAAATTTGAACCTCATGTTGGGTTATATGTATAAGATATTGTTATATAAAAACATCCTTCCATCATCGACTACTACAGACCAAAATTATGAACCATCCCATCACTAACGTATAGACAAAAACATTTTTTTTTATCATTATTATTATTAATATTATTATTACTACTACTATCATCATCATCATCATCATCATCATCATCATCTAAAATTGTATATTCACGGCTGCTATGGCGTCAATAAACTTACGTCTAGATTGTGTACCAACGTCCATATCGTGGGTCAAAGTTGGAGTTGGTTGCAATGTAATAATTGATACTTTAGAAAAAAAAATGTAATAATCGATATTTTGAATATTTTGTTACATTTCATGACACAATAGGCCACCTTCAGTGACATGCTTTACAAAAGGGCATACCTTGCTAATCGGTCTTTAATTTTGTATGGTTCACAAAATTATTAGTAATATTTATTAATTTTTTTTGAGAGAATAACATTTATTATAATATTTAATTATTATCGATTGTGGAAAAAAAAAGAGTTGTATTGAAAAAGCACATAGTATTTTCTCAACTACTACTTATGCCAATTGTTGAATCACCTCTAAAACGATATACCAGTCACCTTTTTTTTAAAAAAAGTTGAGCCAAGTTGAGCCAGGTGTTAGCTTTGGACCATGCCGCAAATGACCTAGTGAAACCCGTGAGTTTTAGACGGCTAGGTAACTCGACTCGTATCTAACTCAGATGATTTGCCGTTTTGTTAATTTTCTTTCTGAAAATTCAAGTTTAAAGATTTCAACCTCAGAACCTATGACCCTTGTTTATCTCATGGTCGAATTTCGTTCACATAATAATGATTAATAGAGTAGAAGTGTTATTTGTATATAAAGGAGAACAACAAAATTTGTACAAACTCTATAGTGTTCAAACTGGTTGCCTTTTCCGGATCAACACGTGGATAGATAGTGCAGTTTCCAAGGATCCAAACAGGTGAAATTCTCTGTCGTCACTCCTCCCGCGCTGAATTTCAAAAAAGGGGAAAGGAAAGCCCATATCATTCTTCGAAAATAGGGTTTTCGCAAGTAGATAATCTCCAACCAAATTCTGATTCTCTTTGAAGCATCCAGCAAAATGAGTGTTCCTATGGACATTTCTATGCCAAATCCCCCTGATTGCAACGTTATCGAAGGAAACGCCGCTCATTCCGAGCTACCGTCGGCTGTAGGGACCCCATCTCCACCAGCATTTGACGAGGACAAAGTCCAGGTTTCAGGTGGCTATGTGCATTGACATATACTAGAACTTTGTTACATTTTGATTATGTCGTTTTGATTTGAAAATTTGTGGTTTATGATTGTATAAATTGTAGAAAGATTATAAAGGTTTGTCATTTTTTTTATGTAGTTGAAGTTTGCTTAAAACCCTCCAGCACTGCCCGCATTGAGGATGTCCGGTCAGCCGTAGAAAGGTAAACCTGACATGAAATTTGATTAGAACATTACAAACTAATGGGGTTCTGTTTTATACATGTTAAGATCTTTATTTAATTTTTCTCAAAGTTGAACTTTTGCTCGGAAAGCCGGCACAATATTATCACAGTTACGTGGGCAAAATTTTTCTTTAGCCTATTTTTTTTTTTTTTTTAACGTTTGGAGTGGATATTTTATGTACAGAATGCTAGAAAAGAGAAGCATGAGCTATTTGGATGGTCCAATTCCAGTTCCACTTGATGATTCCCTTCTCGTGGACAATGTTCAACGGATATGCATATGTGACACAGGTATTCTATCTTACTCTTCCATTTAGTTTTTTCGAGACTAGATTACTGTTGCAGAGGATACCTGAATTTGAGACGAAAGTTTTTGCTTGGTATTTATTTATTTACTCTTTTTTGCCTTCTAAATCTAATAGAGAATATCTATGGTACGACCTCACCTGATCTTTTTGGTGGTTTTGTAGATGTATGGGTGGAGAAGCATGATATACTTTTATTCTGGCAAGTCAGACCAGTGGTAAATGTGTTTCAGGTAATCCATTCAGTGTAACAAGGTTTTACGTGTCATTTCTCTTATATATAGAAAATTTGCGTTCTCCACATCCTGAAATCAACTTTAGGTCATTGAGCTCATATTGAACAATGCAATGTACCATAGTAGATATCTATTTCTTGGTGTCAGATGTCAATCTTGGCTTATTTCTATTGATTTAATACAAATATATTGATCGTTGGATGGTCCAGTTGATTGTTACAAAATATTAGTTCTTCAATGCTTACGGTTAGCTTAAAGAATAAATTTTTAGCTGGAAGATCATTAATATTTATAAAAGGTATGTAGCACAAAGAGTCTTGGGTTTGTATGGTTTCAACTCAACATCTTGTACATGCAGCAAATTTCTGCTTTTGACATTGATTTTTCATTTTAAACCCCAGCTGAGCGAGGATGGTCCCTGTGAAGAATTAAGTGGAGATGGCCAAAATTGTAGCTTCAATGAATGGATTCTTCCTGCAAAGGAATTTGACGGCATGTGGGAAAGGTGTGTTAAGGTTTTTCCATCTTAATTTCATTGGAAAGAGATTTAAAAATATACACCGTTCCTTTACAGCTTAGTTTATGAATCCGGTCTCAAGCAGAGGTTATTGAGATATGCAGCAAGTGCTCTACTTTTTACTGAAAAGGGTGTCAATCCTTTCCTTGTGTCTTGGAACCGGTGAGATACTGTGCTGATTCTAGACTTTTGAATTGCTTGTATGCTTAAGCTCTGCCACATGATACAATATCCATGAAAGTCATCATGTTTTATGTGTTCTCTATTTCTCTCACCTTGTCTCCTTTATCTACTACATCTTTTTTCTCTTTGAGTATCCTAGTCTGAAGCCTGTATAGTTCGAAACTTTTTCTGGTTTTTGAATCGCAATCCATGCCATCATACTTATATCAAGCTCAGTTGCAAAAAGCAGGAAGATGTCTAGAGGAATTGTATGTGAACTCCACTACTGTGCATTTGAAAAGTATGAAGCTAACCATTTAAGAAAGAAACCATGGTTTCTTCAGTGTTTTATTATATATTTATAATATAACCATAAATATATGTATTTTATGTTTCATCACGATTGTGATGCCTGGAAGGCGTTTTCAAGGATTCAGCTCATTAGAAATTTAGAATGAGATTTGTCGCCTATATTATATAAATAAATGGCCATGGTCTGAAATCCATCATAGGAAGCCACTTATAAATGAATGGCCATGGTCTGAAATCCATTATAGGAAGCCATTTAGTGCCATTATTTTACATGTTCGTGTCTGCTTAAATGGCTAGTATGCTTTTCGGTACAGTTAGTCATTATATGAGGACAATGGCTCTGGTATTAAAATCTTACTCAAATGAGTTATGGAAAAAAGTCTAGTTCAGGAAAGATTTAAAAAGTTTGAGGTGATTTATTCATGAAGGGAGGTTAAAAACATGCACGCATGCATCTGGAATGTTCTAGCATTTAAATACAGATATTATCCTGGTGCATTGTCAGGTAATGATTATGTTAATTTATTACAGACTGAGGGGATCAAATATATATAAGTTTTCATGAATCTTTTGAATTGATTTAACTAAACTTCTCATGGCATTAGTCGGAGTCTAGTGCAAGTGGGTCAAGCATATTGTGGAATACCATATATATCTTAGTTATTTTTCCATTTCCTTGTTCTTCTTTTTGCTTTTGTGTAAAGAGGATAATTCATTACTTACATTCCAGAAGTAAATTCTTATGGCTTGTTGATTTCTTTTCAAATGATTCGCAGCATTATTCTTCTTCATGGGCCTCCCGGTACAGGCAAGACATCTCTGTGTAAAGCACTAGCACAAAAGCTCTCAATACGCTTCAGCTCCAGGTTCTGACATATCTGTTGTTTACATACGAAGTCACTCATTTGATGTGCTCATCATTTATTGTACTTCTTTTATGTTGGTGATGATTCTTTCTTTCTTGTCGTTTTTCTCCCAAAACAGATATCCACAGTGCCAGTTGATTGAGGTCAATGCACATTCCTTGTTCAGTAAATGGTTTTCTGAGAGTGGCAAGCTGGTATGCTCATTGCTAAGTGGTATTCTGGATCTCATTTTCTCTTGGAGTTAACTTCTGTGTAATCAAGTTTTCTAGTAGTTGTACATGGTCCTGATTTACATGACAAGAGGACTAGCATTGATGGACAATGATTCTGCTCATGGTTGAGTTGAATCATTGCATTCGATGATTACTCTTACAATTTACTATAGTTCTCGTTGTGTTCAAGTTATGGTAAGGGCAATATTTAAGATCACAGGTTATCTTTTTCTTTCATTGGCGAACCATTTCATGTCTTCCAGAATCAATAGAGCAACATCTGAGTGAATTATATGCCCACGTAGATTTGCAGTAGCATCTGTCTTCTGAATGAACGTTTAGTATACCAGTAGCTGAGGATAATACAGTTATCCCACTGAAGGAATTAGAAACTCACTGACCAATAACTTCATTAGCAAGATATATTAGTTTAGGTAGTCATGTTTTGTTAAATTGTGTGATCCTAAGTTGTATTCAAGCCTGTCACATGATCTGGATCACCCTATTCTAGCTTAAGGGAATTATAGATTTCTCTACCTCCTTTAAACTCTTGATTCTAGTTGTAGTTTTAGGTTATTGTCCTGCTTATTAGAACTTATTTTTACATTTTTAGTCAGATTCCTTGGTCATTGTTTTTCAGTAAACCTATGTGGTTTTACTTATGTAATTTCAGGTTGCAAAACTTTTCTCGAAGATTCAGGAAATGGTGGAGGAAGAAAACAATCTGGTATTTGTCTTGATTGGTGAGAATTACTATAACGAAGATGTCAATATGTATACTGTATGTACTGATATGATAGCTTTAACTGTATCTGATTCTTTGTTCAACAAAATTTGATAGATGAAGTTGAAAGCCTTGCTGCTGCTAGGAAGGCTGCTTTGTCTGGCTCTGAACCTTCAGATTCTATCAGGGTAATCATTCTCTTGCCCATTAATAAAACTTATTTTGATTGTCATTATTCCAAATTATTGAAAAATTATTATTTCCACTTACCCCTTGATTTGACAATTACCATTACAACCACGCATTTTAAATCTCTTCAAATCTCTGCCACTAATTCAACCACTCATCATTTTAATTTACTTATAATTTCCCTCCAATAGTAAGAGTCAAACACCATTTTGAGTTGACAAGTATATGCTTTTCTTTACTGCATGAGGAAACTAAAATTTGGTTCCACAGGTTGTCAATGCCCTGCTGACCCAGATGGACAAATTGAAATCCTCACCCAATGTAATAATATTAACGACATCTAACATTACTGCTGCCATTGGTACGACTATATTGAGCTTCATATGCTTTGATTTCAATGATTGATGAACATTAGATTCTGTTACTTTTGTGAAGTATTTTATATCTTATTTTGGATAGCTCGGGTTTAAAAGAATTTATAATTCCTTATCCATGAGCACACTTTCTAAATGAACCCTCTATAAATAAAACAAAAGGGGGAAAAATGAGAGAATACAGTTAACGTCTAATTGCCTTTAGTTCTCTATCAATGACCTGCTTACTACTAAATAGGGCATCAGTGGTCTATCAGGGAATCCAATTAGCTGTTATATCTTGTAGCTTATAGTCAAGACAGAGAAGAAGGCAGGTTTGTGTGTTAACTGTTGAGATAAGATTTTCCTTCCATTTAAATTCTCTTACATTCACACGGAATTCAGTTTTTCTTTTTTCTACACATCTCTTCTACTTCTTTGTAGTTTTTGAAACTTTAGCAATCACAATGCTATTTGGATATATAGATAAATTTCTACTGTCTTTTGGTTGCAGATATAGCTTTTGTTGATCGAGCCGATATTAAGGCATATGTGGGACCTCCAACTCTTGAAGCACGTTATGAAATATTGAGATCCTGTTTGCAAGAGCTCTTACGAACAGGGATCTTATCAAATTATCAGGTTCAGACTGGTTTCACTTTAGCCATTAATTAATTGAATTTGTGGAAAAAATGAGTTCAATGTTTCTACTGGTGAACAGATTCCATGCATTTCCTCAGGTGCTAATAACTTGTAATTTCTAATTAGTATGAATAACATGAAGGGAGCAACTGTTTATGATTTTGTGATCATATATTTGCTGAAGTTCCTTCAAACCAAGAACGGTTGACAATAATCAAATGAAATTTGTTTCTCTTTGTGAAATTCACCTAGCCGAATCTGTAATTATATTACCATGATGAAATAGAAACAAATGGAATTTGTTCTTTGCTGTTAAGAATGCAAATAAAGTTATGCAGGACAGTGATGATCACATTCTTCCAAACTTCGCTAGTTTAAGAGAGAAGTTAAATATGTCAGAAGTACAGGTGTCTCAAGCCACATTAACCCTTTCTAAACAATTGCTTGAAGCTGCTGAAGCGTGCGAGGTTTGCATCACTTTTCTTTCAGCGCCTGCAAGCTATTACATATCAAGATATTAAAGCAAATTGAAACTAATCTAATTTTCATGCGTCTGTTGAGCTTTCATTTTATGGCTTAGTCACCATGATAATAAATTTACGAGATATACTCTGTTAATCATTAGGGATTGAGTGGAAGATCACTGAGAAAGCTTCCATTTTTGACACACGCGGCCCTTGCTAATCCTTGTCGTTGTGATGTGGCCAAATTTTTGAGTACAATGATGGAAACAGCTACTCGAGAGCGTTCTGAGTTGCCTGATTGAATTAGCACGTTGTCAAAGATACGATTGTCAAAGGCAAGCTTGTAGTTCAAATTTCTGGTATTTATACCCTGATTTTGAAGGTGAAGTCAGGCTGTTCAAGCTAAGGCGTAATGCACCTCAGCGGTCAGAGGGTATAGAAATGTAGCATGTTAAATGAATTCGAACAAAATGTTGTACCATCCCTGTTCATTTTGAGGATTCTCCACCCTCATGCCATGATGCCATCAAGGCACAGCAATAATGTATAAGCATTTTATGGCATGTTTAGTATCGTGCAGAATATCTTATATACGCCTTGTTTGATGGAGTTGTGATCGTTCACTTAATACATTAATTTTTGAACATATTCTTTGATAAAAATTTAAATGCCGCCTATATGGTGATTCTCTTTATGGAGTGCTAGCAGTATATTAAAATAATCAATTCATGTACCAGTCTTTATTGTAACATTTCTGTGTGACAAATTACTCGCTACTTGATTGAAATAGATTTTGTAATTTTGTTATCATATATCCCAAAAATCGGGATGCTCATATTATTGTCTCAATCTCTCTGAATATATGCAAAAGCTTCACCTAGACTCAGTAAATCAGGACTTGGGAGGCAATAAAGCCAAAGAAAAACAAAGTAAATTGCCATAAAAGTCATAAAGGAGAAACAAAGGCATGCTATGAAGCATTGCTTCTTGCTACCTAGTTGAAGCACAAAGAAAAGGACCTACCATTGTCTCGCCGGGAGGCGCTCTTGATTTGATATCTTTGTTTTGTCATATCTGCTAGCTTTATTTATGCTTTTAAGCACTTCGACATATGTAAAATATGGAAAAACGTTAAGGAAAAGCAAAGGGTGTCTTCTTCTCAATATTTTCTGTGCTATATCTCACAAATTAAACATATGATTTGAGAAAGATTTTCGATAATTCTGAATCTCAGACAACCAGTCCTATTCTCCAACCAAATGCATGAAAAGTGGAATTAAGGCAAGATGTGCGCCAGGAACAACACATTCAGTGACAGCTAAAAGATACTACAAAATCATTGTTTAATCAAAATTTCATTGTAAAAGTTTTCAAGATACGATAATAAATGTACAAAGGTCAATGATCATATCTAAGTGGGATCTACACATACAACACCTGCTTGTGTAGAAATAAGACAATCACTTCAACAAGAATGATCCCGGAAAAGAAGAAAATAAAGAGACAAAGTTTAAACGGCATGCTTTCGAGTTTCCACTCCGAACGCTTTAAGAGGAGCACATACCTTTTTTTTTTTTTTGAGAGGGCGGGGGGGTGGGTGGGGTTGAAAGAAGCTTGCCTTTCCTGCCCTTTTACTTTCCTGTCCAAAGGTGCCTTTGCTTTACGTTAAAGAGAAAATCTGCATGCACCCACGTTCTCGACCGCTTCATTTAAATACATGAGTTCGTCTCTTTTCTAGTGGCTCTCTAAATTGTTTGTGTTTGACAGTAGATCGGAAAGCGTCGTGTAGGGAAACCTTTTTCAGACTTGCATCTCCCTGGATGCAGGAATGGAGCTCCAGGTATGCCAAGACAGACCTTATAACAGCGGCTTGGAATTATTCTTTCATGTTCCTGATATGGGGCACGGAGCAATACGGGATGGGACATTGAGAAGGTGTGATGCGGTCGAGCAGCATTGAATACTTGAAAGACAGAAGCATGATCACATTACGAGGGAATTAACAGATCCATTCAGATCATGCAAGGGGAATCAAGAACTCCTGGTCCGATTTCTACATGTTAGGTTTCTTTGCTGCTTCGTGATCTTCATTTGTAGAAACATATATTTCCTTATTGCTCAACAGTAGGTGCTGTTTCACACATTAGTTTCACTAGATAGAAATCATTAGTACATCGGTCAAGCTGTAATATAGTTTCCAGTTTATGGCTATTTCAACGTTATGTATGCAAAATAAACCATGTTTCATTGTTTTTGCAATTCAAGGTTATCTTACCATTCTGACCTGCGGTGTATTTATCCATCTTCAGTCAAAAGAAACATAAATAGATTACAGAACACGGGATTTCAAGGTGAATCCCTACACAATAATTGAGAGCATTCCTGCTATTGTAACATTAATTTCAATGAGTAGCATGATCGACCTGGTGAATGAAATACGTGAAATCAGTTTTTTGAACTTTACGGGGACAAATAAGGAAAGGAGAGGAAGTTAGAGGTCGTCTAAACAAAGAGCCGTAAACCGAAGGCAATCATACGTCAGCAGACATCACTCAAAAAGTAAACATCTACTTAGTCATGGTCAAGAAATTCAGAGTGGCATAAAACACAAAGAACAGAAATTAGCTTTAAGCAAGGGTATGTGTCCAAACAGACCAAAGATTAGTCTTGGAGAATCTTATACAGTAATGAATTTAAGAAATTAAATTTGGGTAATGCTACACAGCCACAATTTTCTAACACGATTTTTAACACAATCACAATTGTGAGCATCTTGTTTTCGCACACATCACATCACATAAAACCACACCACAAATCCAATGGCTCTCAATAATTGTGTCACAAATTTTGGCACTTCATTGCGGCCATCTAGCATTTTCCATTAAACTTATAGCAGAATGACTTTTGAAAAGATCAAATGCTTCCAAAGCCGAGGATTTCACATATGGCAGAACTTACAACCTCATTATTCAGATGTTGCGGATAAGCTGATGATTGCACATATTGTAGAAATAATGGAAGGCTCCTGTATAACCTCATTATTATCCAGATGTTACAGATGCAAGAAATAATAGGAGGTCTCATTTTCTAATGACCAAAAATAGCTTAAAGACAATAAGCTGCTCAGCATCATCTGAAGAAATAGACTAATAAGCTGCTCATTCTCACAATTAAAAAGTTCATACTTAAACTTCACCTAGTTTAACATACAGAATCAAATAATTATATTGGTTCCTCAATAGTGCAGCAACTATGGATTTTCAGATAGGGGCTTTTTATGTCCACCAGAAACCAATGCATATTGTGGATGAATTTGTCATATTCCAAGAAAAGCAGAGAATGTAGCTAGATGCTATAAGAGTTGGTCTAACAGCACAGGAGGCAACAGAAATAAACTAGATTGATTCACTTAAGTATAAAAACCATGTTCTTAAACTACCCTCATACATGAAAATATTAGACAAAAAGCCTTGATTACATAAAACAACATTGAGAATTTGCAGCTAAAGAGCAGAATTAGTTTCACAAATGCATTGAGACACTCACGAGTGAAGCAAAATGCTGATTTTTCACTCTATGATAGATTGAATAACACCAGCACCAACTGTTTTTCCTCCCTCTCTAATAGCAAACCTCATCCCCTGCTCACACGCGATTGGCAAGATAAGCTCAACCACCATCTTCACACGGTCACCAGGCATCACCATCTTTGACTCCTCGTCTTTGTCATTCATAATAGTGGCTACACTTCCAGTCACATCAGTTGTTCTCATGTAAAACTGTGGCCTGTACCCAGCGAAAAATGGGGAATGCCTTCCACCCTCTTCCTTCTTCAACACATACACAATAGCCAAAAACTTAGTATGGGGAGTAATTGTCCCTGGTTTTGCTAAAACCATTCCTCTTTGAATATCAACCTTCTGAATACCTCTCAATAATAATCCCACATTGTCCCCAGCCATTGCCTCGTCCAAAGTCTTCTGAAACATCTCAACACCTGTCACGGTCGTATTCCTAGTCTCCCTAAGCCCAACAATCTCCACAGTTTCACCAACCTTAATTGTACCTCTCTCTACCCTCCCGGTGGCCACAGTACCTCTACCCGTTATGGTAAACACATCCTCAATAGCCAACAAAAATGGCAAATCGGTCTGCCGCTGTGGAATAGGAATGTAGCTATCCACAGCATCCATCAATTCATAAATCTTATCCACCCATTTGTTCTCACCCCGTTTAATTCCTGGATTTTCCATCAAAGCCTCTAATGCCAGCAAAGCCGAACCTGAAACAATTGGAATATCATCACCAGGAAACTCATAACTTGTCAACAATTCCCTTACCTCAAGCTCAACTAGTTGAAGCAACTCCTCATCATCAACCTGATCCTGTTTATTCAAGAAAACCACCA